>LOEQ01004845.1:158131-179711 GCA_001685075.1 Bramus lutescens | reverse complement strand
GAAGAAGAAGAAGAAGAAGAAGAAGAAGAAGAAGAAGAAGAAGAAGAAGAAGAAGAAAAGGGAAGTGAAAACCATAGAAGATGCCCTCAGATCTAATCTTTAACATGGAGGGAAGGAAAAAGAAATCCATGATTTAGTATGTAGGAGCATTGAAAATGGCTAAGAGTTGGTGTAGGAGGTGCTTCTGTCTTTGTGTTGATTTCGTTGGTTAATAAAGAAACTGCTTTGGGCCCTTGATAGGTCAGAACTTAGGTAAGCGGGGAAAATTAAATGGAATTCTGGGAGGAAGAAAGCAGAGTCAGAGAGAGACGTCATGGAGCCGCCAGAGACAGACATGCTGAATCTTTCCTGGTAGGCCACAAACTCGTGGTGATATACAGATTAATAGAAATGGGTTAAATCCAGAAATGGGTGAGAGTTAGCCAATAAGGGGCTAGAGATAAGGAAGAACCAAGCAGTGTTTTAATTAATACAGTTTCTGTGTGGTTATTTTGGGGCTAAGCTAGCAGGGCAGCCGGAACGAACAAGCAGGCCCTCTCCCTGCAACAAAGAGTAGGGAAGCACTCACTAGAGTCAGAGAGCTCACTACTTCTGTACTACTTGAGATGGGAAAGACAGTTAATCAAGAAATAAAAGGTGTATCGCATCCCTGGCTTCTCAGGCTGAGGACCATGGCCAAATAGAAGCAGTTCGAGAGCTGCGGAAGCAGAGAAATTGAGTAACATAACTACACCCCTCCTGTCTAATCCAAAGTCTGCATGACCCGAGGCAACAGGAGGAAAAGGAGTCCCTGATTGGCCAGCTCATACAAGCCATCAACCACATTTGGTTATTGTTAGCTGAGGTCCCCATGCACATCAAGGACCAGAAGATAGGCTTTACTTGAGAACTGGGGATGATGGAGGTGGGTGTTTGGTGATCCTTTTTACAGGCCAGATAGGACTAGATTCACAGCATCTGATTTTCTGTTGATTCAGCAAGGACCTCAGGGACAGTAGGGAGCTTTGGTATCTCTCAGAACTCCAAAGTGCTGAAATGATCTTTATTAAAGAGGAGAAGCTTTGACAGTTCTGAATGACTTTGATCAGTATGTGAATGGGGTTCATAGAATGCAAACCTAATCAACAAGGGATGAGAGAAGAGAAAAGAAGACAAAGAGGTCTGTCCAAGGCACTAAGAAGCAAATGTGGCAAGATTTGTATTGAACTGGAATGTCTAGGGGGAAAAACTTAACAGGAAACCAAATGCTGTGCCTTAGAGCTTCTAGAAGCCTTTAAACCCTGAACAGTAGCGCATAGAAGAGATTGTTGAGCCTGTCCTAAGGGTAGACAATTGTGCCTCCAGAATACAACACAGAGCACATGGGATGGGGAATAAAGATTGCTCATTCAGGCCAGGATTTTCTCCTTAGCAAGTGTGGCTGGCAAGGGTCACAGTGCTAGCCCAGAGCCTGTCAGAACCAGGGAGCTAACTACAGTGGTAATCACAGCAATTAAGAGCATGGCTTTATTCCCCTATGGGCCTGAGCCACACCAAACAGTGGCAAGGAAATGCACAGTAGCCCTGCAGCAACAGCAGCAGAACCCATGGATGAGGCTCTTACAGATGTGTAAAAGCACGCAAATAGGTAGTAAGGACCATAGTTGGAGAAGCTAAAAAGAAGGTAGCCTGTGTGAGTCAAAAGGGCAGCTATTGATTGAGTCTTGAGCAACAATTCTCAGGGTAAGAGTGACTTACCTTCCTACAGATTATTGGCTAGGGACCTGTTGGCCCTAAAGCCCACAAATCACAAAGGCTATTGGCATTGTTATTGGTTACATGCCAGAATGAGATGGTAAGTCCCTGATACTGAAGAGCCACATATCTGTGTGGGATATGGCAATATGGAGAGAATGGGCTGAGAATGAACCAGAAATTCCTTCCCTGCTAAATGGCTTTTATAACACTAGAAGTAAGGCTGGTGGCTTCAAGGGGAGAGTCTGACTCATCCAGATGCCTGTAAGTCTGCACCACTTGTGAAACATCACCCTAGGTGGGGTAGGCTCTATGACAATGCTGCTGCCATAGAGTCACCCATGTTCCTATAACTCCTCGCCCCCCCCCAATAAACTTCCTGGCTTACTATGTTAGACTTGTGTGGAATCATTTCTTTGCTCAGTCATTGAGGATGCCCTAGCTGTTGTTATCAAATGTTTGTTCACGTCCGTCGAGGAAAGGTCACAGAACATGCAGAGAAACTCAAGACATTAACCTGAATAGGTAACAAGCTCTCCAAACTGTCTTCTGTTAAGTTATGCTGTATGATAGAACTCCATATGTGGTGTTGGGGGAAAGGGAGATGGGATAAGAGAAGAGAAGGAAAGAAAGAAGAGTGGGGATCAGAGGAAAGGAGAAAAGGGGAGAAAATAGAGAGAGAAGATGTGGGGGGATAATAATGAGAGTTGAAAGGGCAAAATCTAGAATCAGTTATTGAGAAAAAAAGAACAGCTTACTGATGTAGTGTGTCATTTAAATTAGCTTAAAGAATAGAAAATATTTTAACATGCAGAGATAGAAAAGAATTTTAAGTAAAAAAATTAAGGAAAAACAGCAAGAAATGCCAACATCCATCGGAAAGGCTACTAATATCTGTCAGTCTAGAAGATCATTTTTGTGAAGATGCTGGGTAGGAAAAATAACGAAATAACAATCAGTTAATGCCAGATTATGAAAGAGACTATACCATGTTCAGAAACCCTGGCATCTTAATAAAGGATTTAAAACATAAAACTCTAATGAACAGTTTTACATCTGGAGCAAATGCCTTCCTTGAGGAAGTAGAAGGCCTATGTTGATCTTGCAGAACAGCGAGCTATCTGTGGTATTAGTGCAATAAGATATTAGGCAAGTCTGAGATGAACCACAGGCCCTTTGGGATTACAAAACTAAGGAACATGAAGACAGGAGTAAGGATAAGGGTGCTGGAGTTTGTGCTTATTCTTTTGAGCATCAAGGAGAATAGAGAGGTAATTATCTACTGGAGTATAAGCGAGATAAGGTGAAAATAAATCAGTTTGGCTTTTGAGTTACTGGGTTGATGCCTTTATCACTATAGGGTTTGGAAATATAGAAACTGACTCCCATAGAGCCAAATAAAGGTATATAGATTCTGGAGTAATCACTTGGATATTATGTACAGACTGCAAAACAATAGCATTTGACTCTGAAAATCAAACCCATGTGAGGTTTACTTCCGGGGTGACAATCTAGCTGAAAATGGATTAAATGCAATTTGGTCAATGAGGCAAGATTTTTACCATCGTGAGACGTAACACTCTATCTAGGTCCAAACCTGGGACAAATGGCCAAGGTGCCTATTCAACATACCAAAGTGGACCCGGCCACGATGGTCTCCCAGGATCCATCAGTCCCTACCTGTTACAGGGTATGCTTGGCACATCCTTCCCCTACCCTGACCTTTCCAGCCCAAGGGCTAGCCTGGCCTTCCCCAGCTGCCCATCCCTATATAATCCAGCCATTTGGGTTACCCAGTCCTTTTTTGTCTACCCTTTATCCTCTCGTTCGTCCTCTTGGTCTCCTGGTCTCCTGGCCTCCAGGTCTCTCAGTCTCCTAGCTCTCCCCTTCCCCCCTCCCCGACTCTTCTCAGGCTCATCACTTTGGATGCTCCCAGATGTCCCTGCCTCTAGCTGTGGTCTCCCTTACATCCACAATCAATCTTCTCCACCATACCTAGGAACCGTCATGTCTTCCTTTGTTTAAATTTCATTTTATTCATTTTTCTTTTCATTCACAGAGTATAATACCTGTTTGGGAAGGTTGAAAGTCAATCCAGTACTAAGAGCTGGGATAAGATAGGTCTGGGCATTTTCCGTGAGCGCGCATATTAAAACCAAGTCCAGAAGGTGTCCTGGCTGCTGGCCCGTGAGCAGCCTGCACTTTCAGTTATAATAACGACGCTCAGCCTCACGGCACGTTTGCGTTCTTGGAAAGAAGTTAATTTCCAAAATTAGATTGTTCTTCTAAAAGGTTTCTGAGTCCTACAAGATAATTAGGAAGCCAAGCCTCAGAACAGAATCTGATGTCATCCACTTTGCTTTCGCTTGCAGAGAACGGCTTTTCAGGGAGGGTGGGACCGGGAGATGATGGTTTTACATTTCGGGGGAGACTGTGATTAGTGGAATAGTTTATTTCTCGTGGGACCTTGCTCAAAACCATTTAGAAATAAAGACAAGACCAAATCTTGATCATTTCAAAATTATAACTTATTGACAGATACACTAAGGGAGGAGGATTTGGAGATGCTCAGTTTTGACAGGACAACCACATAGTTAGGGGCTAGCTCTAACACAGGTTTTGTTGATACTGCAAAATGTCCAATTGCTGTAACATTTTTTTTTCTGTTTGGAGCAAATGCTAAGTGAGAAGGGACAGGATGTTGTGCCTTCAAGAGAAGCCTGTGCCTGCTGGAGAAGTCTGCTGTTACCACCAAAACACACTTCACCAGCTGAGACTGGCATAGCAGAGACAAGCTGGGTCCCACCTGGAAGCAGAAGTGGTTTCTCTTTAAAATTCTAGAAAAAAGGAGATACCACGGGGGGGTGGGGGGCTACCCTCAAACTGTGTTGCAGCTGCACGTTTTGAGCAACATAACTTGGGACCCCTCTCATTGTCTGAGACACAACATGTTCATAACTGCTATGGCTGAGAACCCCCGGTCTGGAGCCTCCCCCCAGCCCCTTTATTCACCGCCCGCTGACCTCAGCTCACCGGGGAAGATTTGCTACAACTTCTCCCCACCCTGTTCTCCCGCTGCCCCTTTCCCCTTTCATGATTCACAACATCTGAAGCCACTTTCTGCTTTTCGGATTCAGCTTGGAACCATCCCTCTCCCAGTGAGGTTCGAAGTTGCGTGAGGAAGAGTGAACAGTCCTGTCTCGCTTTGTCCAAGAGTCCCACAAGCACCAGGAACTACCGTTCTTAATCTCCTTCCTGGAGCGAGGTTTTTAAATTCGGCACCAATGTGAGGATAAACCAGTTGCTGAGGAACAGTAAGTCATACAGTGACGTTCCGAAGAGAATGTTTCCTCTTTTAGGTAAGGAAGGGAAACAAAACCAGTCCCCAGTGGGTAGCGGGAGGGCGATGCACAAAATAGAACATTCCTCGGGGTCTGCATTATAAACTCCGAAGTGGTCAGTGATTTAGAAAAGGCGTTCCTTCTGAGTTTTATGATAAACGAGGCCAGCTATGAACATCACATCAGAACCACAGGAACTTTGGGATAACTGCACAACAGCGTGTGGGGTTTTCAATCCCTATGTCCCGGGATCGTTTGAGGTTTATTATGAAAAGCACCAGAAAATCCAGGCACATGGTATATTTAAAATTCTTTGTTTCTTAACTTTGGCCACATCTTTGAAAAAGTGCTAGCCTGTTCATGGCTGGAGTAGAGAAGGGTGAGGATCCTTCTCCCGTAATCTTCACTTCCAATTAACCTATAACAGGAGGGTTTTTCTTTCTCTAGCTGTGCCTCAGCCCCTGGCCCCACCTCAGGCAATGCAGGCAGTTGCTCTGGAAAAAAAAAAATAGGGACACTTTCTGTGCCTAATTGGAAGCGAGAGTCCGCATGCCCACTCCTTCTCTCTCTCCAAGCTGCAGGAGTCCTGCAATAGGGCAGATTCCTCCCTCCCTGCAGCGCTGAACTTGTGAGGAAGCTAGAAGAAAATACGGGAGGACTAAAATAAACCACCGACCAAAAGTAATAAAGACATGGCTAGGACCGGCAGCACTTTGCCCGGCATCATTTCTAAGCACTCACCACTATCCTAACGGAGGAAACAGCAAATGATCCGAAGCACATTTATGTTTCATTAAGGCAGACAGCTGCTGTTTGGAATCAAAAGCTGGGGTATCTTTCTGTAGGTTTTCATTATAAATTTATACTTACCAAGGTTCCTTGAAAACTCAGAGAGGCAACCTCAGTCATTTCTTATTGCAGCTATAGCAAACTACCCTGGGCTTAGCAGTTTAGAAGGCAAAAAGGATCTCACCCTTCTGGAGGTCTGAAGATTAAATTGAAGGCAATCGCAAGGCTCCACTGTGGCCCCTCCTGTGTTTTAGGGAAGAATCAGTGTCTCAATTTTCCCATCTTTTAATCACTGTCTGCTTTCCTTGGCTTATGGCTTCTTCTGTTGTCTTCAAAAAATAGGACTCTCAGCTCCGGTTCCACAGTCACATCTCTTTTTGTCTCCTTGTATTTGTAACAACCCTTAGGATCACATCCTGTGAGCACAGTCCAGGAGACTCTTGCCGCCTTACAGTCCATAGCCACACCCTTCAAAATCCCTTTCGCTGTGCAAAATAGCATATTAATAGGATACAGGGGTTCAAATATAGTCATCTTTGGAATGTAATTATTCCAACCACCAAATTCGATCTTGAGTGTATGTAAAAGAGAATTCATTACTACATAAGTAATCCAGTTTGGGCTGCCATCAAGTCTGTACTTCATGGATGTGTCAGTATGCTGTCACAAAGCACCTCAGAGAGGACTATATTTCCCAGTGAGGCAGGAAGCCTGATGTCAAGGTGTAAGATGGTTACATCCTTCAAACTGCCAACTTTTCGTTATGTCCTCACTCACGTGGCTGGGAGAAGGTCACAGGGACTATTTCTATGAGGTCTCTAACCGTTTTTGTGAGGGTGCCAGTTTCAGGATTTAACCACTTCAGAGAGGCGTAGCCTGCAATACCACTCAGTAGAGATCACACCAGCACACTAGGGATTAGGGTTTTGCCTGCCATTGTGAAAGGGATGAACGTGGTTGTCCACTCCGTCACATCAGGTCTACAAGAAAAGGAAACCACATGGTGTTTTAAGTTGTAAGCTAACACAGAAATGTTACCAAACATGGTCTCCTTTCTACCCCAAAGGTTTTTTTTCTCTTTTCCTTCTGTGTTATTTGAAGATAAAGAAGCAGAAATAAGAAAAATAGCCATCCACCTGGTTTTGTATGAGGACATTTTTCTTTAGTATAATCCAATCCACATTTTGTTTAAAGGAAAGAAAACTTTATTTAAAAAAATGTTGATGTAATGTCTAAAATGATAAAACTGGAATCTCATCATTTTTACAGGACAGATTTTTCCTGTCGTTAGGTCCTGGGTACTTTTACCAAACACAGTTGCAGTGGACATATAAGCTCAGGAAACACTAAGAAAAATCCAGCAGGTGAACCAAGGTGATTTAGATATATCGTGTTGATTTAGGTATCAATGTGCTCAGAGAGATTACTTTCACTGATCGCAGTAGCTAAAAAGAGTGTGTATTAATCAGCTTGTGTCTGAGGCTCTTGGGGGGACAGAGGAAGTAGATAGAAACAGAGAATTATAAAGAGAACAAAAGGAGCATTAGTCAGCTAGGTAGAAATAAGTAAACATCATAAATTAGGTTAATAGCAGGACTCCAAATCTTTCCTTCCCTCCTACCTCGGAGAAACCTTAAACTGCAAACAAAACCACTGTGTGCATAGCCACATACCTTCACTTTAACATATTTCCTACCCCATATCAACTGAAATCATTCTGCAAAGTTGTTATATGAATCCTAGGAGAAGGTCTAAATGACGTATTTAAATTTCCGACCTATTTAATTCTTGGTGGCGTCCATCTGAACTTGTTCTGTTCATTTGAAAGTCGGTGCTGGATGAGAGTAAGAAGACTACGTAGGTGTGTGGGGAACATAAAAGGCAGGCCTACCTCTTCTGCATACTGACTTCAGACCAACGGCTTGCCTCAACGTGCTTCGGTGGCCTTCGTGTTAAGGAAAACTATTTAAATGAGTTGAAAGTCACTCATTAGTAGCCATTATTTCTCCATTGATGATGATATTATATGTGCTTGGGCTGCATAGGAAAATGCAGAAGATGCCAGTACTGTGAAGTTAATACTACTAGGTCTTGTAGATACGTGATCCTAGTAAGAGAAATTGGCAAGCTATAGTCAGCAATGCATATCAGCCTACTAACCATTTTATAAATAGTTACTGGAATGCAGCCACACCCGTCTGTTTACGTATTGTCTGAGACTCAGTTGGGGTTACAGTGGCAGACTTAAATAGCAGTGGAAGAGACCATAAGGCCTGCAAACCCTAAAATATTTACTGATTCTCCAAATATTTGAAAAGTTTCCTGTCCCCACATAATAAAAGAAAATTATGTAGAACAAGGGATAAATTCTAAATCAAGCAAAAAATGGAAAACACAGTTTAACTGATCCTTGCTTTCACTGATTCATATTTTGTGTTATAGATAGAGGGGTATCTAGCAAATAGTTCATTATACATTTCTCTCAATTGATTTTATTTTCTGTACCAATAGGTAATCTGATATTGCTTCTACTATTAAAGTAAATCAGCATAGACATGATGCTGTGATAATAAACTCATGTATGTATGTATGTATGTATGCTTGACTGAGAGGAATATGACATGATCTGGAGATATAGCCCAGGCTGGTATTTAACTTACAGCATTCCTCTTACCGAAGCTGTCCAAATGTCAAGCATCATAGCTCTACATTTGGGTCAGTTTCTCAAATTTTAATGAGTTGTAACAACAGAGCTTACTTGTCAAATCCAGTGGGTCAACTGGAGCCGTCTCGTGCCTCTGTTTTGGGAACCAAACTAGTCAAGACTTTTCCAATGGAGAATCAGTGATCACATAAAGAGAAAAACACAGCCTAGCAGAAGGCACACTGTCTTTTGAAGCTTCCAGTCAGAAAAATACATCAGCTCTGACCATTTCATCATTCAAAGCAAGTCACACAGTCCTGCCCAATATTAAAGTGGGTGAGGTGATTCTGCCACATGCCCCAAGGGAGGAGAGCCAGAATGTCTGAGACAGGCTTATGTGACAGTTACTGTATCCCTGCCAAGAACAATGAGACGTAGCTAGATGCTTCTGCTTGCAAAGGCTGTGCACCAAATATGGTACCCCACACAAAGTATGACTCCGTAATTCCAGTGTAATTCACTAATATTCAGACTCTATGGCTCCAAAGCCATCAAGGGAACACTGGCAAAAGCGCTCCACCCTTCCAGCAAGTCGTGGAATGAAGAGTTCCTCAAGAGACTGGGCAAGAACTCCTCCAACTAAAATGCTACTTCTCACTTCTTGAACTCTTAACCCTCTCCAAATTCCATTTATTTAATATTCAAAATAACTCCTTGGTCTCTTGCAATACTGAAAAATAGTAGCTGAAGGATAGCTGTGGCTTTTTTCTTTAATTAATGTCTATAGAAATTTACTTGCCACATTGAGCAAAACGTACTTACCTAAAAATCATTTTTAATGCATTGAAATCATGGTCTATTTTAGTTTCTAAAATTACTTTCCTGCATTTTTTAAAAAAGCAAACAATCAAAATAGAACTCACAAATGATGTGCCACACTCTTTTCATTTAAAAAGCTATTAAAATAGAATGAACTTGGCTTTACTTAACATATTCCATTTACATATTAGTTACTTAACATAATTTCGCTTTATTGGAATGGTCAAACATAATCAAGGAATTTATGCTGAGGCTCCCACTTGAAAGTTACATCTTTAAATCATAACTAGTAGAACTTCCAACACTACCTATCAAAATTATAGCCATTTTAAACTTTTTTAAAATAAAAGGAAGACCCCTTTGAGCCTAGCCAGATAAATGACCCTCTGTATCTACAGAAAATCCTTTCTATTTAATCTTAAATTCTAATTACAATTAACATTTAACATATAGTTATGAAATGACTCTAGATCATCAGTATACAGCATTTTCTGCAATGAGAATGAAGAAAAACAATGCACCAATCAAATAAAGACTGCTTTCTCAGTCAGATAGAAGTTGGTTTTATTTAATGCAAGATTATTTTCAGTCTGAGTATCTTCACTATTGATAAAATAGACTGTGGATGGGATCCGCTAGCTAGAGGGACCATATGCATAAGAAACTGCTTGCAGGGAAGATGACATATGTCATCCCATGTGCCAAATACCATCCTAGATCTGGAAGTGACAATTTCTCATATACACTGGCACTTGGAGCTCAGCAGCTATGGATTTATTCTTCTCCACAAGTGCTCAAATGACATTACGTGAGTGTATATGAAAAGCTGGGTGGGGGATACTCTGGCAATCAGCCCTATTAGCTACATTTTCTTTTTTATCTGATATTTTTTATTGAAGATGCTCATGACCTCTTTCTATTGTATATCACAAATGTCAGACACATGCTCCAATCATCTACAGTCTTCAAGTTCCCAAGAAACATAAAACTATTACTGCATATATACTCAAAGCACATATGTATTTTGCTCTTTTATAATAAAATGTAGTTCTCTGGAAAATCGGGTTATCTAATATATGAGATATATATATATTGTATAAATATATATCATATATACCATTCTAGTCAAATCACACACAAAAAGATATGCTGAGAGCTAACTGCTGTGTTTATTAATGACTCTCTTCATCAAACATTTATCATTTAAAAAGAGCTACTACTCAGGATTATGGTAAGTTATATTGGATGAAATGAATTCTGACATAGTGAGGATTTCTGATCAGATTTAGTTGACTGATTTTCACTGTAGAATTCCTATGGAAATTGTTCAGCTTATGTTGATGCCTTTTTCATTCTCTTCTGGGTCACTTATGGTTTTCCAAAAAATTTAAGATTAACAGTTACTAAATTTCAAACAGAATATGAGCAAGTACCCCACCCACCCCCACACATATGACCATTAATCCAGATCATGGCTATCCCAGGGTCAGCCTCCAGTGCAAATTCCCAGGCTAAAGCCTTTCAGCACAGTTTTTCTTCTCTAAAGACAACAGAGTAATATAGAGTGAACACTTCTGTGTGCAAGCCCTTCCCCTCAGGAGTTACAAAGAGCTACAAAGGAGGAAGTAGAAATGGGCGAAGGAGCTAACTGTTTGGAACTGCTAAGGTGACAATAGGAAGAAATAAGTCTTTCAGACAGAGTCGCTGGCACTGTTCAGTCCCTGCCTGGCTTCCCTTCTAGCCCCAATCAAACCTCCACAATCCATGGCATTTTCCTCCCAGGTAATTTGCTTGCTCACTTCTATATCCAGGGCCTTTTTGTTCTGCTCTATGTTCATAGCAGAATACTGATCCCATGGTCCAACTCCCCCATTCAAATCAACTGGGAACATTTTTTTTAATGCCAAAGTACAAGTTTCACCCAGAAATGATCACTTCTGTTTTGTGGGCCTAGAAATTAAAGCTCCCCGGGTGATCCCAAATAACGTTTAGCAAGATGGAGAAATTCCTATCTAAACAAAGTTTAGATAAATGTGGATATGTGCACATCACCTCAGATATGATGATGGTACTGTCTTGGAGACAGTGGGGTAAGTGTGAAAGACTGCTAGGCAGCTGAGTTGGTGGTTCAAGGAGACTAACAGTGAGAAGCTCCAGTTTGATCAGATCTCAGCTACCTATATAGCCAACAAGCTTATGGTATTCTTAGTTGTAAGACAAGTTTGAGTGCTGCTATCTAAAACAATAATCATGGGATCTCTATCAATAATAAAAGAATATTCATACTTCAAGTGCTACAGTGCTATCTGGTGCAGAACCTTCCAGGTCTTTCTGGTTTGTTCCATTAGGAGATGTTTACTGGTATGATTTCCATGAGCCCACTTTTCAAATATGCATGGATTTACTATAAAATTAAATATATATACACTTACGAGGAAAGAAGTAAGTGTCCCTCCTATTTTCAGACATAAAAATAAGCCCATTAACCATTTCCAAGAGGTACTTACCAGTCAAAGTTCACAGAAGCTGGTACATTCGCCATCCAGGGTTGGGGGTGACAGTGGGGGTTGTGAGCAGGGTACTGCCGACTACTGCTTCAGTGCGCAGCAGACACCAGAGTTGTCTACCTTAGGCTGGTTTGCCCATAAACAAAATGAAAGAGCTATGTGATACTGAAGACTTCCTTCTGAAGCTCAAAGGAAAATCCATGAAACTGGGTAGCATGTGCCAGAGACTCAACAGGTAGCCCCTGAGCAGGAAATAGGTGAAGAAGGTGAGAGCATATCATAAGACACAGTGAAGACATAAGGAAGTTGGAGATGTCAAAAATATGGAAGACTTGCCATGAAAGACTGCAGACAGCAAGAGAACCAGGCCAAACCAGAAGTCATGTATGCTATAACTGGCAAAGTTATTGGGATTGGGCTACCAAAACCCTTCAGAACTTCTATCACAGCACCATACACTCAAATGCCAGCCATATAGCCACCACATTTAATGAGTGCCCTGTCTACTTTTGGACTTTCTTTGGTCATACACTTCCTCTACATGCCTTTTTCCTCACCTTTGGAAAGAGAATGTTTATTCTGTGCCAGTGTATGTTAGAAGCTTATAACTTGGTTTGTAATATGATCCTAACCAACATTTGGTTGGAAAGCTTAAAGTTATGATTTTTCTTTGAATGTCCAAGAAGGCTTCAAACTCAGACTTTTGAATGATTTTGGAACTTTTAAGCCTATGAGGGCTCTAAGAGAAGGATTGGTTGCATTTCACATAATGTGATAGTCATGAGTCCTTGAGATGGCTCACTAGTTAAGAACACTGTCTGCTCTTCCAAAAGTCACGAGTTCTATTCCCAGCAACCACATGGTGGCTCACAACCATCTGTAAGGAGATCCAGCAACCTCTTGAAGAAGAGACCTGGTCAGTCATCCTCATCAACTTAGACCATGACACTCAATACGGACAGAGTCAACAGAACCACCATATACAGGCTGCCCATGCATGCTTCAGCATTGCCAGGGCATAAATTTCATTCATTCATTCATGAGTCCTTGGAAAACAGGAGTGAAATGCAATGGCTTACGGATATATATATATATATCATATATCATATATATATACACACACACATATATATATATATATATATGACACCAAGATGACAAAGGGTAGGCTTGTAATATAATGTAATCTTTATTGTCAATTGATTTGATTGAAAAATGCCTAGGAAACTAGTAAAGAATACTACTAGATGTATCTGTGGGAGTATTTCCAGGGATAATTAAACAAAAAGGAAAGACCTAGGCTGTATATAGGACACTCTAGCCCATAAGCTAGAGGCCCAGGGAGAATAAAAGGAAAAAAAGATGGAAGCTCACCAGCCTGAGTTTGCTCTTGCTCATCACCCCTCTGTTTCCGCTGCCGTGAACTGGGTTGCACGGTTTCCACATCCTTTCCACCATAATGGACTAAAATGAGCTAAGAGAGAGACAGACAGATGGAGAGACAGAGAGACACAGAGAAGAGGAATGTGGGCTGTGGAGGGGGACCAGATGACTGGTCTATGGCCTGATCAATTACTATAACAGAAATGGGGTGAAGAAATGGAACAGTAAAGATTTAGAGTTCAGATGTTCCCACATCACCCTCCAGTCTTCTGAACCGACAGTGTTAGGAAGATTCCGCAGCAGATTGTCCCAGATTTAAATAAATTGCTTCATGGAGAGTGGACGCAACACATGCTCACACACGAGTATGCCAGCTAGCACAGCAAGCTGCAGAGCTTAAGGCAAGAAATAAGGTCATGTCTCTGTCATATCTCTTTCCCTTGACCAATGCAGATGACCTTTCTGCTTTTGTATATTGTATTAGCTCCTTGAATGTGGTTTGAGACAGGAACACAAGCTAACAGTATCATTTCAATTCAAAACCTTCGGAACTGAAACTGTCCTGACATTATCTGGTGATTTATTTTCTTTATTTTGTCATTTTTCATGTATTCTTGGGGGTGAGGAGGAGGTCCGGTTGGTCCACCTTTTCACATATGACCACTGCAGCCTTTTGAGAATTTTCCTATTTCAAAGGAGAATTGTGAGACTTTTCTGTCAGGGATGGTATTAGGCAGAAGCATAAGATTGGAAATTCGGAGGGGGTGGGAGGCAGAAATGATTTCAACAAGGAATATTCAACTATGGGAAGCATGATTGTCTTTCTTTCTATGAAAAGTTCAAATCTCAGTGTCCAGATCAAATTGCCTACATGTAGGCCCAACTCTCGGGGGAAGGAAATCTCAGAGCCGACATTAGCCAGTAGAAGTTCACGCAAGGAGTACAAATGACTCGATGCAGGCAGCGTCACCTTTTAGTTCCCTTGCTTCCAATTTTATATGGTTTATTGAAAGTTGAGGCTATGAGTCTTGTTCAATCAGAGTATTGATCTAAGGAATTGATCTTCTTTGTTTGTTTGTTAATCTTGGCCTTAGCTATGTTGTCTCTAACGGAACTAATAGGGCACATGTTGAAATTACTGGTAAGCTATAGGACAGAGAGATAGAAACTGGTTGCTCAGATCAAAATTATGGGATTCCATGTAGGAAGGCAGTTGGCTGCTCCATAGGGTATCACAAGGGTCAGACACAAGTTCATCACAAGGAGAACAAACCGAGTATGTGAGCAGCAGTAATTCATGCATCCTGGCTTAGGCTACTCCCTCCTGAGCTCCTCGGTGCCCAATGAGAGCAATGTTATACAAACCCTTTCTCAGTCCAAATGAGCGCAGGTTGCAAGATAAAGCAAAATCTGACCTGTATCTGATTAGACATGAAAGGCCGGCTTGGGAGCACTCTTGCAAAGAGCTGAGCACTGCACAGACTTCTCTGCTCTGACCAGTGGTGAGTTTTTGAGCTAGCCATCATCCACCACACGAAGAAAATCTTTAATATGGTCTGAGAGCTGCAAAAATTTATAGGTAGCACGATACAAACTTAGAGAACAGTGTGATATCATGTCCATTTGAGTCCATTTAGCAAAATAATAGAAGTAGGCTCATGCCTGAGGCCTATGAACTCCCCAACCAGGGGTTCTTGGCCAGATTTATAATGCCAGACCTACCTGACTGTCCTCCTTCAAAGTGGATCTTAAATCTAACTAAAAATCGATTGGTTACTCCCATAATATTCCCACCACTATTTTGCCCATGGGTACATCTTGCCAGCCTGGTAATTGTTTTATGTCACAGGACTCACAGCTGGTTAGTACTGTTGATGACTTTTCTCCCCCAGAAACTTACATAGCACCTTCTGGTACTATGAAAGCTAGCAACTGGGGAGGAAGCCCCCTAGTCTGTACCAAGTTGATTTCTCCATGTCCTATGAGCAAAATGTGTGGTGTCTTTTGCAGTAGAGTCTTACCATCGAATTCTGCTGGACAGCCTAGAGCAGCACCAATGCCTGTGTTGTTTGGGTGTGGGGTATCCAGGACAGTTGACCAAACTATCGCTTCTGGGAGGAAAATTATCCTGTCTAGGATAACTTCGATTAAACTGGTATGCGTGCATGCGTGCGTGCGTGCATGTGTGTGTGTGCGTGTGTGTGTGCATGTGTGCGTGTGTGTGTGTGTGTGTCTTATAAAAAGTAAACATTTGTTTGGTTGGTTGTTTGGTTGGTTGCATGGTTGGTTGGTTGATTGGTTGGTGTTTTTTTGCTTTTTTTCCCATGATCTTAGTGGCACAGAGACCACCATGATAAAGAAAGTGGAAAACTATACGGGAGAACTGAAGGAAAACGTTTGCCTGAACTAACACTACTCATGAACTACCGGCAATTCTGCTTGCCTCCTCAAGACCTTCATAAGATGAAAGCAGTCCACAATTCCAGGATGGAGAGAGAAGGGCCTCATGAGCTTCTAGCTGAGAGGCACTTGACAGTTGATAGTTTCTGGGAGGAAGAGAGCGGTTTTCCTTAAGGATGTGAACCCTAGTAGACTGACCATGCTCCAGTAGAGGGCCCCACACTTGTGACTTTAGGGGCAGCATAAACTGGATTCAGATTAGAAAGACAGAGAGACAGAGGGAAAAAGTCAGACAGATGGACAGACAGAGACAGCATACGACATTGCCTTTAGGAAGACTGGGGAAGAGGGGGTGGATCTAAGGAAAATTAGAGGAAATGATGAGATAAATATGATCCCAATATATTATATGCATATATGAAAAATTCTCAAATAACTTAAAAAATTAAATATTTTAAAAGGCAAGAACTGCCATGATTATCCCAAACTCTCTGTTTCTACTTGAAAAATACCAAATTACATTACTTAGCAGAGCCCAGAGAGGGGATAAGATGCAGCCCCATTCCACAGACCATGTATGGCAGTTATTGCAATTGCACTGGAAGGAAAAAAAAAACACCAGCATGCTTTGTAGAAAGTGGCAAAGACGTTCTGAAACATCAGACCCCTAATTCTGCTGGAACTTGCACTATCAGTATGCGAAGGAACCCACTGAAAAGCCTCTATTCGTGGAGAACTGTAGGAACAATTTTCTCCACTCTCTGAGAGGAGGGTAAATTAGAAAGAAGACTGTGGGAAGAGTATTTCAGAAATCAGCTATGACCAGAGCAGGGCAAATTTATGAGTAAAGGAGTCCAGTCACAAAGAGGACATGCCACAGGCTGTTTATATTCCAACCGGGCAGCTCAACCCCTTCCTTGCCCCGGTCAGAACCTAACTGCACTAGAATGAAATGGAAACAAGGAAATTTGCTTTTGGGCCCCTTGGCAATAAGTGCCAAGAAAGCTTCATTTTAGAGGAACATTTATAGCTAACAGCGCACCAGGGACAGAAGAGAGACCAGGTTCATGTGCAAAAGGCGACAGTTACAGAAATGTTCATTAAAACATTGTCTATTATAACTCAGAGTTGGAAACAAACTAAATGTCCATCAACCGGGTGAGCACACTACATGAATATTCACTAGAACATGATATAGGAGTTGAAATAAATAAACCTGAGCCATGTGTCTGAAAACCATAATATTGAGGAGAAGAAGAAAAAAGGCAGTTACAAAATTGCTCTTCATAAAATGCCACTTGAGGAAAATGACAGTATTTTAATTTATGAGTATTTTTATTGCAGTATTTTATGTATGGAAATGTGAATTTGATAACGAGCATGCTAAAAAAAAACCTGTAAGATGTTGCCTATCATGGGAGGGCCAGGGAGGTGACTGAGAAATAGAGAAGGGGTAATCAGTAAAATTGGTTGTTCTTCTCAGTGTTTTGTTCCCTTGAGATAACTGAAGTCGGTTTGGGAAGATGGCATGGTTTGATGGAAGCTGGTGAGCAACTATTCATCGCCATCTTTGATAGTGCTCTGCATGTTTAGAAAATGAAAGTTCCAGAAGGCAGTGCATGTGGGAAGAGATAAGGGAGCAGATGGCTGACATGGAAGACAGCAACACATTTAAGAAATGGAACATGAAGCAAGAGAAAGACTTTCATGATGGTCAGAGACACTGTCTCTAGGTTTGGCAATTATACCTGGTAGAGAGAGTCCTTTTGTAGAGGGACAGATAGGAAGAATTATAGTATCCTAATAAATGGTCACAATGTGTTTTAGTATGACATTTTAAAGTACATTATGACATAAGCCAAAAATGACTAACCAAAAAGCATGTCATAAATGCAATCCTTTTAATAGGGCAATAAAGCTGGGTAGATACATGAGTTAATTGTTACAAGGCAGATTGATCAGAGAGGAAATTCAGACTAGAAGGGAAAGTGTATGAGAATTATTATAGCTAGATAGGAGCTTCTAGAAACTTAAACTTTGAACTTCTGCATCCAAAAAAAAGGAAGGAAAGAGGGAGGGAGGGAAGGAGCAAAGGAGGAGAGAAGGAGGGAGGGAAGGAAGGAAAGAGAAGAAGAGAGGAAAGAAAAGAGAAGGAGGAAGGGAGGGCAGAGGAGAGGAGAAGAGGGAAAATTATAGGAGAGGAGAGAGGAGGGAAGGGGAGGGGAGAGGTGAAGAGAGGAGAGAAGGAGCGGAAAATGAAAGAAGAGACGAGAAGAGAAGAGAAGAGAAGAGAAGAGAAGAGAAGAGAAGAGAAGAGAAGAGAAGAGAAGAAAAAAGGAAAACATAAATTCAGACAAGGCTTAGAAAATTGAGAAAAATCAGGTTCCAGTTTCCCTTAAAGGCTGCAGCCTGCCTGAGTCTCTCCTGCTGCCTTGGCTGCACCTCTCTGCTTTTCCATGCGTCCATGTTGTTTTACAGAAAGACAGGGAAAGGCAATCATAATTCTTTCAGATGTAGAAGTCCTTGCTCATTGTGGATCCACCTGGCAGGGCAGCTGGAGAAACCCTCATCAACCATGTGTGATGAAACAGCCGGTCAAGCAGAGGACAAAGGAGAAACGGAGTCCCAGCTGGGGATGCAGCTTGCCACTTGTGCCTTGGCCCCCACTCCTGAGAAGAACGTCATCCTGGATGGGTATGGTTCGAGCTCCCAGTGTCTCGTGACACAGCAAGGTAAATGTAAATCAGACACTGGTGGGAAATGAAAATCCAGAGGAGAGCAGGTGTCAACAGCAGCCTTCCCTCAAGATCCCACACCAGGGCAACCCTGCCCACACAGACTCTCACAAACGGTGAGGAGCAGCCTGGAGAGGCATCTGCTCACTTCCTCGTCTTCTAAGGAAGTGGGCCCCTCTGCTGCTCACTGGATCTTTATTCTTTCTCTAAAAGACATAGCATAGAGGATGGGACAAATTGAAGACCTTCATCTTCTTCCATCACTTAGCTTGTGCATTTCAGACCCAAGAAAGCTGAGGGACTTAATCAAAATGCCATGGGGAGTTCGTGGTGTGTCTCTTCTTAGCCTTCCCATTTATACATTGCTACCTATAAAAATAAAATGGGTCTTTTTCTAGTACAAACTGGTACATAACTTATTATCTCTTTTTTAAGTTAATTTAGCTAATTGAAACAGAATTACAGGTTGTTGTTTGCTGCTTGCTTACTCCCGTGTTTGTTAAATTGGCAATGAATCTAAATAGGCTTTACATTTTGGCTCTGGTAAATTTCCTGAAACAGGAAAAATCAGAAGGACTTTTCTAGAGTATAAATTTTGCATCAACTCTATTTTGAACATTGCAAACGCTGTCCTTAAAACGGTCAAAACGCTGTCATTACGTTCAATCAGCAAAGCCCATATGCTGTTACACAGAGAGGAGCGGATTGTCACCGAATGAGACAGTGGTGCCTTTAACAGAAGATGCGTATACACCGAGCATGCTTGAAGGAACAGAAACTGCTAGGTGGCATTCTGCTACATCACTTATTTAGGAGTCCTCCATGCTGACTAAATACACAAATCACCTAAGAAGCTTTTAAATACTCGGATGTCAGGGTACCACCTTCAACCAATTAAAGCAGCCTCTCTGGAGGTAGAAACTAGGCACTGGAAACAACTTAAAACTCCCTGGTGTTTCAAATACGCAGTCGGGACTGAGAAGCACCGATTTAGACATTGCTGTCCCAATTAATATTTAAATAGTCAGGGCCTGTTGGCTCCACTAATCCAGCTGCATTACCACTGGCATATAAAAGATTATTTTTTAAATACCATATGAAAAGGAAGATCAATGGGCTCATGAAGTACAAGAAACTTTGTAATCCTTCTGATGAACTGTCCATTCTGGGAGTCCTCGTGTTTGAATCTGTTGACTGGGCCCTTGTAGGACTGAAAGTGTTAATCCCTTATCACAGACTCCAGTGCAAACCTTGATATTGAATAATCCACTAAGTTGTGTGTTTAAGATCTTTGCTTCATTAAGTCACCAGATATTCCTGGCAGCCAGAAGAGTGGCAAGATGTCAACCTGAGCTTTGCTGAGCCAAAAGAATTAGCTTTTACCGTATTTCTAAAGATGAATGTGCTCTTAGAGCGTGTCCATTAGCCCCAGTGCTCTAATGAATGTATGGCTTGACAGACACAATAATTGGCACAGTTCAGAGTGTAAGAGAATCAATTTGATGCATCAGAATAAGGTCAAGTGAAAAAAGAAACAAGGATTTAGTTTGCACATACTTCTGACTACAGCAACAAGAAAGATGAAATAGTCAAAACAAGATTAGGTAGACTTTGATAATCCACCAATGTGGGCCCCTCTCATCTCATTAACTCTAATCAATAGAGAGGTGCCTGCACTCTAAAACAGTGGCACACAAGTTCCACTGGAGTCCCTGTGTATCCTAGCAATGCCTTTTCTTCATCAAGTCTGGGGATCTTATCTGGTGTAGCTAATCTCTGGAATTTCTGGCCTTATCTCTTCAATGCTACCCAGTGCGACAGTTCACTTGTGGTAGCATAGAATTTCATTTCCCCATGGATTGACCAATTTCTTTCCCCTAAAATACCAGCCCTGACCTTAAATGTACCATGGCTTTCTCTGTGGGCTCTGGAAACTTTCATTGCACTCAGGCATAATTCTGATTGAAATGTTTTGCTTCCAGTCTTCAGCGAAGCTATAAAGGTAGTTTGCAGAGCAAGCCCTTTGCTTCCTCCTTAGAAGGACCTGCTGTGAAGTACAAAGGGGAAATAGAAAAGTAAATCACCTCAAACTAACATGGGACTTGCTTGCTCATGCTGAGTTCTATCTACTAAAAGATTCTTCCCTCTTCCTGGCAATAAAGAGAGGGAGTCTAATTTTTAACCAAGCTTGACATGTATCGGAGACAAGACTTTAGTCATGCTTGGGTTGATCTCAGGAATCTCTTGTTAAATTGAATTAGGTGACTTGGGATTGTGAAGGAGGAGCTGATCTTAAATCTGAGTGAGATAAAAGGAATCTAAACAGAAACCTAAAACCACTTCTGACCTCTTTGGTATGGGCTTTCCCTTAATGAAGAAAAACAAATCAAGCTGGGACAGTGTGATCCCTTTTTATGATAGAATCACAGATTTCGGGTTGAAAAAAAGATAGATGTATATTTGGTAACTCTCTCAGGCCTCAATCCTTTAATAAATTCAAAACGGAATTCTCTTGAGAACACATGCAGAGAGAAGGCTGATGTAATGCTACTTACAGGCAGGGATGAAGGAGCAGGGAAAAGTCTGGGTCACAAGATGCAGGCAGATGAAAGGATACAGTCTTGCTTGTTTTTTTTTTTTGAATTGCTATATTAACAAAAAATGTTTTAGATGCGTACCATGCTCTCAGAATTAAAATGCACTGAAAAGAATTATATAACCACTCTACTTCAAGAGAGTTAACTTCTGACTGACAGATCAAAGCATCATCCAAAAAATTACAAATTACCAGTGAACAAAGAACATGGGACTTCATGGCTGAAGACAACACCGACACAACCCATTAAATACGTGAATACGTGGAACTCAAACTGTTGCCTACACAGAGTCTTCACCCCTACAGCCTTCACCCCTACATGCTAGTGTCTTTGGTACAGGAAGGTACTCTACACACTCCCAAAATAGAAAAGTAAACACCAGGCCAGCCACAAACAAGATATGCTAGAGCAAGTGTGGCACAAAGCTTGTGGGAGTAGCCATCCAATATCTGCTTTTATTTAAGGTGAATTCCATGAGAGAGAACCTTTCTATATCCAACACTGCTTGGTAACCAAGAACCAAAGACTAAATAACTCAGGGACTTAGGGTAAAACCAAACACCACTGGTCTAAATATATAAATGATAGATGATAGATAGATAGATAGATAGATAGATAGATAGATAGATAG
>LOEQ01004845.1:145384-157062 GCA_001685075.1 Bramus lutescens | reverse complement strand
AGTGCTTAAATGAATACAATTTGTGTGTTGTTATTTCGGGTGTAAAGCTAGCCAGGTGGGAGCCAGGCGGGACAAAAAGCAGGCCAGCTCCCCTTTCACTACAGGGGTTATCCTCTTCCTGCTCAGCACCATGCCCTTGGAGCTGCTCTCCGGTTTTGGAAACTTGCAGCTGATTTCAGCAGGGTTGGAGTCCCTCTGATAACTCTGTCCTTAGACAGGGAATAATCGTGCATGAGAGAAGAACCCTGCTATTTGATCCTCACTGCTTGTCAGACACCAGGGAACCTTTGCTTCAAGCCACCTCCTCATCTCTGCAGGGAGATGCCAGGCTCATCACTGATGCTGCTGAAGGAACAGTAGCCAAAATATGCAGGTGACAGATGCTTTCCTGATTGCTTTGGTTTTAGTATTCTCTTCTTCCTCCTTCACCCTCCTTCTCCTATTCCTTTCTTCCTCACCCCCTCCTCCATCACCGTCCATCCTCCTCCTCCCCTCCTCCTACTTCTCCATTCTCCTTACTCCCTCTTCTCATTTCCCCTCCATCCCACCTATTCCTCTTTCCTTCTTTCTCTTCTTCCTCCTCTTCCTTCTCCCCCTCCTCTGCTTCCCTTCTCCTCTTCTTTCTTCCTCCTCTTCTGCCCTCCTCCTTCTCTTCCTCCTCCCCCAACTCCTCTACCTCCCAGGCTGCTGACCTTCCCATCTTACAGATGGAAACTGTTCTAGCTCCCTGTCTGTAGTAAAACACCCTGACTAAAATAAACTTAAAGAGGAAAGGGCTTATCTGGCTTACACTTCCAGGTCACAGTCCACCATTGAGGGAAGTCATCGCAGGAACTGCTTGCTGGCTGGCTCTCGGGCACATGCTTATCTACCTTCCTTTTACAGCCAGGACCACCTGCTCAGGGAATGATGCTACCCAAAGTTGCCTAGTACTGCCTACATTAATAACAACCAAAGCAATCCCCCATAGACATGCCCACAGGTCAGTCTGATCTGGGCAGTCCCTCAGTTGAGACTCCCCTCTCTGATGACTCTAAGCTGCTTCACTGTCAAAAGAGAAGCTGTGGATAAGCAAGGGCTCTTCTTTAGATATCCATGTTTTATCCATGCTATAAATAGCCTTGTGTGCTACAATATGTTCAGTGATAACCACCTGAGTTACTCTGGAATCAGAGTTTATGAGTCAGCACAATGTCTTTCCCATTCTAAGCACCACCAGCTCTCTGCTGGGCTGGAGAAATAGTTCAGTCTGCAAAGTGCTTGCCGTACACACATGAGGGCTTGAGTTGGAATCAAAAAAAAAAAAACCTTATTAAAATTCTGAGTGTGGCATTGTATGTTTGCAATTCCAACCCTGGGGAAATGGAAGCATGTAGAGCCTTGGGGCCTACTGGGCAGTCAACCTAGCCTACTTGGTATAACCAGTGAGAGACCCTCTCTCATAAAACAAAGTAGACAATGCCTGAGAAGCAAAAGAGATTGTACTCTTGTCTCTACCTGCAGGTACATACATGTGCAACTGCACATGCCTGCACACCTCTCATGTGAACATGCACATATCTATATGCACAAAAATTAAAAATGAAAGAATAATTTTAAAAGACATACTATTTGTTTTGAATGTGTGTGTGTGTGTGTGTGTGTGTGTTACTGCAGTGCCTACAGAGGCCAAAAAAGAGCATCATATCCTCTGGAGCTGGAGTTCCAGGAGGTAGTAAGCCACTCAGTGTAAATGATAAGAATTAAACTGGAGTCCTCTGCAAGAGCTTCAGCTTTTCTTAACCAATGAGCCATCTCTCAAGCCCCATGGAACCATTAACATTCACACAGCTATTGACTCCTAAATTGATTTTAGAGTAAATTTGAAGGCTGTCATAGGACATATCCTCTGTTTGGGTTCCTGCAGGACTTCCCTCAGTGATGCACTGTGACCTGGAAGTATAAACCAAATAACCTCTCCCCTCCCCTAAGCTGTTTTTAGTGAGAGCGATAGGAATAAAAATACAGAACAGAGAAGAAAGCGAATGCTGAAATGACTACACGGTTGAGAAAAAGATAAGACAGAGACAGCTCTTGCACTTGGGAGCGTAGACCTCTTAGCTGTATTTCCCACAGTTAGAGCCATCCCCTGCTTCCTGTTAAGCTTCTGGTTAACATGGATAAGATGTAAGCTCTGAGAAACAGGGAAAAATGATTTGAGATTTGTTTCAATATATTATTCATAAGTCAAGCTTAAGCAGTTACACAGAGAGTGTAACTACCGCCTACAGAAAAAAACCTCAAGGGCGGAAGAGCATTTAGCTGAAGTCCTGAGAAGGCTCTCCCACCAGGTGGAATCCTTGCTGCTTATTTGTGAAATATTCATGGCCAATAACAGGAAATGTCTAGGACACATTCTTTTCTTCCTTCCTGTGGTGTGGGGAGCAGAGGACGTGCTGGGTGAATGCGCATTGCTGACATGAACGCAGTATGTCAAGGATCCCAATGCCTCAGACCCAAGGGGTGGCAAAGCCTTTCCCAGATCAGGGTCAGAGGTCTGAGACGGAATGCTGACAGCGTATACAGAAACCATCCACCACAGCTTCCTCCTCCAAATGACCACAGTGCTGAGTATAGCTAAGCCCACCTCCTTGTTCAGCTGTAAACCACCTCCTCAGTTCACTTGTACAGAATCAGTGTGCAGGGTTCCAGGCTGCTGGTGCCTTCCAGTGGAGCAAGAACTTACCACCTGACCCTAGTTTTTCGAGGCATATGTCTGGCATTTTTTCTCTGTGTCTGGCCTTTCTTCATTCCCATGTCATACCAAGAAGGTCAATCCCTGAAGCCATGCACAGTGCAGTACCATGGTAGGGAGTGTTTTGTCCTAAGCCATAATGAAAGACTCATGTGTGGATCCCACTCCGAATTAGAGATGGGACATTGGGCACACTCTCTAACCTGCTGTCCTTCTGCATGGACACAAAGTATGGCACGTGCTCTAAGCTGCTAAATTTGTGATCTCTTGCTTCAGCAACAGGAAGTTAACAAGAGTGTTGTCCCTCACTCATGGCCCTCTAAGACACCATGAGTCATAATCTTGACAATGAACTCTTACTCTGATGAGATATTAAGATGTGGCAAAGGTGCCTGAACTCTGATCTGGACAAATCCATAGGAAAGTCCACCATGCAAAGCTATTCTAAGTTCACAAACTGCAGGTGCTCATGAGTGACAGTCATTTGTGTCTGTATACTGTTTTACAAACACTGTTTCAGAGTTGGAGAGGTAGCTCCATGATAAGGGCACACAAACTGATCTTGCAGAGAACCTGAATTCTGTTCCCAGCATCCATATCTAGTAGCTCACAACAGTCTGTAACTCTGGCTCAAGTACCTCCAAACCAATTTTCTGGCCTGTCAGGGTCCACATTCATGCACATATTGATAAGTTTTTCTGTGACACAATAAGCCCCTCTGCTGATGCAATAATCCAAATTAGACCAAATCAGATTGGTTTAATGGATGCCAGTGCTCTCGGGTGGCCTCTGGGAAAACACGGAGGCAGGGGAAGGAGAACCAGAATAGTCACAGAAAACCGGGAGATCACGTGTTCATTTTCTGGGGGGCAATTTAAATATCCTGTGGGAGTGGTTTTGACCTTCCCTGGGGAAGGGTCACTGTTTGCCTGGCTTTCTCAGAGGTGGAGTTTGGACTGAGGCAACTCCCAGGGGAGGGAGCTTTGAAATGAAACTTTCTACCCAACATTACAAAAGGGATGCCAAGAGCTGGCATGTGAAGCCCCCAGCCAAACATTCCAGACTTCTTTTGGATAAGGATGTTAGGGGCTAAGGTGATGCTTCCAAACAAATATTTCATACTCTTTTTGGAAAAAGGGGGTGCTGGCTCAAGTCTGGCTACTTCCTGTGGGCATAGGGCGACATGTGAGAGGGGAGAGCTGGGAGTTGGTGGGCTCACGCTCAGCAAGAGGTGTGACTGGAGAAGCATCTAGTTTACCACCATCCTGGAGACCTCAGGCAGCTATTTCTTGAGGGAGATGAGAAGGCAGATGGCTAGGAGAAAAAATATCTTGCTATTTTTGGCCCTATGAATGGGGCTAACCATGGGAATGGTTATTAACTGCCAGAAAGAATAGCACAGAGAAGTGCCCTGGTCGTACAGGTGAGGCTTGGGTGAATGAGTGAGACACAAGAGCAGACATGCCCTTTAAAACCAGATTTTAGTTGGTAGGTGTCCTTTTGAGCCAGGAGAGTTAGTGCCAATGATGGAGTCCCAGGAGATGTTGTCAGTGTTAGCATTATCTGGAGGCCCCTTTACAAGTTGGCCTTGGCCCAGACAGGAGTGACCAGTAAAATATGCTTGAAAATGGGTGGAGTTAAAATAGGCTCTGAGGACTGCTAGTTTTTTTCCAGACCTGATTTCTTGTTAAAGCAGCAGAACTTTTCCCAGGAACCTGCAGGTATTTGTAAGACAACTGGAACAGGACAATTAAGGGAATTGGTAACTCTGGGTCTCTGAAGATATACCTGAAACCTGTTAATCCTGGACTATGAAGCCTGTGAAAGAGGCACACCTGTTTGTATTTTTTGCAGGAAACTTAACAAATGAAGTAATGAGCTACCAGTACCTTAAGTCATCAAATGCCATTAGACAGGTCTGGGAGGGACAAATGAGCAGAAATGAGACAGCTTTTATAGATACTCATGCAATCCCAAGTCTCTTTGTAATCTTTGGAGAACACCAGCCTTAGAAGTAGTACTGGCCATTAGCTGCTGAGTCCAAGAGGCCTAAAGATTTTCCTGTGGGAAGAAGATTTAGTCTACCTGTCATGGCAAGATGAGACAATTGATCCCCTGGTGTAGCATCCAGGAAGTTGATGAGATAGAAGGCTGCTTTTTGCTGTGTGGGTGGCTTTGCCATACCCAAAGGCAAGCCTCCATGTGGAAGGTCTTCTGTAACCATGCATCTTCTTGTAGGAGCTATAGAATCCTGTAGGAGCCAGCATGTCTATGCGTTAGAAGCTCTTTTGTTAAATGCCATACTCTCAGATCTGTTCAGGAACTTGTGAATTGGGTACCTGTTAGATATATTAAAATTAGACAGATACATTAAATTTAGGCATGTATTTTATCCAGTTAGTTACAGCTTACCAATGCTAGTAAATGTAAGAAGATTAAAAGGAATATTTTAATAAATCGAAGAACATTAGCACACATGGGTACTCTTACCCAAGATGGCATTGAAGTCAAAATGTAGGCTACCCATGTGTTTGTATTTATCCAGAGCTGTTGTAATCTGGAGTTATAAGTTTTACAGATCTTAAAATACTCATACATACACACAGAGAAATAAGACAAGCATTCTATGGAAACAAACATACATACACAGATAGACATAAAAGCATAGGGTGGCCACATTACTTTAACAGACAAATAAAACTTTTTTGGTGTAGGCAGGTGGCAGAAGCCAGGGAGGCACACAGGTGATCCCATTAAAGATCAGATTAGCAGCCGCTGTAAAAGGGAACAGAAACATAAGGATGGAATACCTATATGGTCTTAGAGTGGAAGGACAGGAGGAAAATGGATCCAGATCCATTGTATAGAGTTTCAGCATGACAAGATTAATGTCAGGAATGGAGACGAAGAATAAATGGCTAGAGAAGCAGGGAAGGGGATTGGGAGTGGGAGCACAGCATCCAGAAACCATGGGCATGTGGGGCATTGTTTGTTTACATTAGGCATTAGATAACTTCAATTTACAAGGATTTTTGTAAAAGGCAGCCCAAGGGCATTTGGAGATCATGCCTCAAATTGTAAGTGTCCATTTTTACAAGTCTATGCCAAGTCTTGGGACTCAATGCCTACCACAATGCGTCTACTGTAAAAAGACTCTTGAGTCCCATGCAATTCCACCTCTAGGACTGCCTCACCGCTTGTGGGGTTGAGTGCCTGGCACTGCTGTGACTTCAACAGGATAGCCTGAAAATCGTATGATGCCCTGGGCCTCTAAAGGCAATGACTTAGAAATCAGAACTTACCCAGACAAAGCCAATCTTAGTCTGGCGGAGAGTATGGGTGAGAAGGGTGTTTTCCAACACATAGCCCTGGGACAGTGGGAAAAATAGCCCTCCCCCATTGGGACCTCCAAATGTTAAGACAGACCGACAAACCTCTCTGTGGATGCAATAATCCAAATTAGACCAAATTAGAAAAGGCCCAGGTTTAATGGATGCCAGTGCTCCTGGGTGACTCCATCCTGCCCCAGGGAAAACATGGAGAAGGGGAAAGGAGAACCAGAATGACCATGGAAAACCGGGAGACCATGTGTTCATTTTCTGGGGGACAGTTTAAATAGCCTGTGGGAATGATCTTGACCCTCCCTGGGGAGGGGTCGCTGTTTGGTGAGTTTCTCAGAGGTGGAGTTTGGACTGAGGCAACTCCCAGGGGAGGGAGCTTTGAATTGGAACTTTCTACCCAACAATCCAAAATGGACACCAGAAACTGGGGTGAAGCCCCCAGCCAAACATTCCAGAATTTCTTTTGTATAAAGATGTTAGGGGCTGAGGTGATGTTTCCCACCAAGTGCATATACCTATACACAGACATACACATAATTAAAATTAAAATAAGTCTAAAAACCAGCTTCTCTATACATTACACTTGCAATCCCTTATTAATACCCATTTACAGGTGAGAAGGTTGAAACCATGATGTATAGGGAGAACTGGAATTCCCCGTTTGGGTCAAATGCAGAGAAAAATTGTACTGCCTTCTTAATTCTTCTCTAAGTCCAAGACAGATGACTTGGAAATCCTTGTTTTAAAAATGAATTTAATTTTACTTAATGCATTTGCTAAATGTATTTGAATGAAGGCTTTTCTTATAGAATGTCTATACATATCACATGAGAAACATTTTGGAATGTTATTAACTGGCTGAAACCATTTTCTAATTCTTAGGGGCATGATTTATAAATGAAATATCCAAGCTTTTACTATTGCCTCTCAACTTCCTAGCTTAACTACATGTGTGTTCAGAAAGCAAATGATTAAAACAATAGCAATACCAAAATTTCACCTTTCTCTTGCAATTACATCAGAAGACTGTAGTCAAGTCACATCAAAAGTCCAGAGCTATTGTTCAGGCCCCAGGGTCACACACCAGAGATGAGCCCAGGCATGCTGCCCATTGCTGGAAGCCTGCTCCTTCTCAGGGTAGCATTACCGCAGAGATGGACAAAGCAGGCATTTCTTGGGAGCTAAGAACACTTAGCAGCTGCGAGTGAAATGCCAGCCAATGTCCATGGTCCTTGGAAGTGATTTGTAGTTACAGAAACCACCAGGGGAAGTAGGCTGGTATGAACAGCTTGCAAAAGGAGGGTTTTGCAAAATACCATTAAATTGCTACAGGCCAACTGTTCTCAAAATTGTGCTCAATAATTCCACGTTGCCTGCCCAAGCCCGGAAAAAATAATCTCCTTATACAAAATGCATGCAATTAATAAAAGATGAACAGTTTACATCCCTGCCCTTCCCAACACTCATTATATTTATCTCCTTTGAGTCACTCATAGTTTCTTTTACATAAATTTGATCATGGTTTGGTACAACCTGAACCAGCCCTTGAGGGAGCAATGCTGATCACATTTCTTCAGTTGCACCTCACCGTGCATTTCCTTACCATGCATTTCCTCAAAGTGGGTTCTGCACCAAGATTTGCCCGCTGAATTACCTCTGGGACAGCAGAATAAGACTGTGTACACATTAGGTACTTAAAAAGTTCACAGGTGTTACTGCTAGGGGGAGAATCCCACTTCTTACAGGGATGGAGGTGTCACCTCCACGTAGAGCTTTGGGGGCTATCGTCATCATTTTCCTTTTCTGAATTACAATTACACCGGTAAGAGTAGTGGCAGCTGCAAGGCACCCAGGCCTTGCAGAAACAGCACCAGTGGAAGAAGAAGGCACCTGAAGGGCCATTGTGAGAGAGAGGCCTTGTTAGCACCACAGTCATTTGGCCCGGTGTTGTGCGCGGCAGGGCCCACCTGCACTACCTCGCTTTGGCCGTGTGAAAATAGCTCGTGACGGCAGAAATGCCCTTGTGGAGGCAAATGGCTTACTGTGGCAATCCACAAAGTGGAAGGTTAAAAGATAACACAAGGGAAATCAAGAGTGGTACTCAGCTTCCCGCTGGTTAGGAACCGTCTTTTGCAGTCAAACCCACTTCCGGTCAGTATTCTTTCTAACGACCTATGTTGTGCAGAAGGCTCTGTGGGGAGTTTCTCAATTGACCATGTCTCCAGGCGGCTCACAGGAAAGTTTCTCCTTAGCCTGGTACATGTTGATGCCTCTGAGATGCTTCTGGGCAGAGGCCACACAGATGCTTGCTAATTAAAGACAGTACTTTTAAAATTACCTCTGTGTGTGTGTGTGTGTGTGTGTGTGTGTGTGTGTGTGTGTGTGCCATGATGCATGTGAGGGTCAGAAGACAATTTGCAGGAGTCAGTTCTCTCCTTCCAGCCTGTGGGGCTCAGGGATTGAACTCAGATCCTCAGGCTTGGCAGCAAGCGCCTTTACCTGCTAAGTCATCTCACTGGTCCAAGGTCAATTTTTTTTTTTTTTTACCTCAGGCACAACAGCAGACATTTATTTTCACCTGCCCTGGAGACTTGAATTCATCCCAGACTCAGGACATTTAAATGCAGACCTATAAAGAGAAAAGCAATCCAGGAAAAAATGAGCAAAATCACATCGTGCATATTGTGAGTGACATTTCGGAATAAAGTCAGCCAGGAACACGCTTTTCTGCCATAGTTGTCCCCTCTTTGACAAATGTACAGTCACATTACCAGTTGTCAGCATGGTATGTAGTCTTCCTACACTAGATTTTAAGAATCAAGAGAGCCAACATTGTTATTTGACAAAGAACATATTAAAGTGTTAATTAGGGGGGATCACGCTGGGGATTGAATGCTTGTTATCCAAGCATGAGACCTAAGCTCAAATCCTGAGCACCAGTGTAAAAAGCTGTACATGGCTTTGCCCACCTGTATTCTCAGTGCTGAGGGTCAAAAACAGGAGAATCACCAGAGCTTACTGTTCACCAGCCTAGCTCCAAGGACAGATCCTGTGTGATGGTTTGAAAGAAAATGGCCCTAAAAGGGAGTGGCACTATTAGGAGGTGTGACCTTATTGGAGTAGGTGTGGTCTTGTTGGAGGAAGTGTGTCAATGTGGAGACAGGTCTTGAGGTCTCATATATGCTCAAGCCATGCCCAGTGTTTCAGATCACTTCCTGTGGCCTGCAAGCCAAGATGTAGGACGCCCAGCTACTTCTCCAGCACCAGGTCTGCCTGCACGCCACCTTGTTGCACCATGATGATAATGGACTGAACCTCTGAAAATGTAAGCCACTCCAATTAAATGTTTTTCTTTATTAGTGATTCTGTGGTTATGGTGTCTCTTCACACCAATAGAAAACCTGACTAAGACACCCTGCTTCAAGGGAATAAGATAGAGGGTGATAGAGTGGGATGGGAGATGTCCTTTTTTAAAAATATTTATTTATTTATTATGATATGTTATAAGACAGACACTGTATGCCTACAGGCTAGAAGAGGGCACCAGACCTCATTACAGATGTTTGTGAGCCACCATGTGGCTGCGGGAACCAAACTCAGGATCTTTGGAAGAATAAGCAATGCTCTTAACCTCTGAGCCATATCTCCAGCCCTGAGATGTCCTTCTTTTATATACACACACACACACACATACATACATATACATACACATCGATAACACACACATACACATACACATACATTCAAACATCACACACAGATGCCATACACACACTACATACACAGATATTCTTAAATACATACACTATACATATATATAGCATATACCACACACATATATGTACACCCTACATACTCACAAATATGCAGACACCACACACACATACTTATACAACATACATATACCACACATGCACTCTTACAAACACAAAGATGCCTTACACACATACACACATTTTCAACGCACATACCACACACATATATATACCACACATACATATATCACACATACACTACACATGCACATATATACACATATACCACACATACATATACATACAAGACACAGACATCATGCAACACACAAGCACTCATAAAAATATATAATAAAATTTTAAAGTTGAAAACCTGTAAATATAATTTCAAAAGCATTTAATTCTTAATAGTAATTAAGATTAATTCTTAATTATTCTTGGAGTTTCCATTCAGCAAGTTCCTGGTATAACTTCTTGGCTTAATGGAAAAAAGGGAAACAAAATACTCAAGTGTCTCACTCAAGTTGATAATAGTAACGAATTAAATTTAGTTTGAGTTTGGGGGTAGACTATATCCTCACCTTACAAAGACTGGAAATGTCTAGTCCAGGAGATAAGTGAAGGACAACCAGCCCCAAGGAAGAGGAAAGGGACCTGAAGAAGACAATTGGTTCTCATTCAAACTGATGGAGAAGTGGGTTGCACCCCTGCTCCACCAAGAGGGACACAGACCCTCCAGCCAAGGTAGCAGAGACCAGAGACAGAGAACTCTGTGACAAGACAAGTTGTGTTTCTGTTTCAGCTCCATAACTTTAGCACATGAGTGACTTTGCAAACTGTTTCCCTTAGCCTGAACTCCTATACGAGGTTGAGAAGTGCCATTATTAACCACCTATTTGTGAAATTGCTGATTTGATTTTGAAACATCGCCCCTGGCTGTGTAAATGACCCTGCTTCCTAGTTAGTACTTATGTGGACTTTGGCTTAGCTTCTGTCACTTGCATTCAAATACGTTTTACGGGATTGCCAACTGTGGTAGGTTTTATTCTCTCCTTTCTCAATTTGACTCAAATTGTAGGAAAGCTCTCAACAGCAATTAACTGATGTCGCTAGAAGTAATAATGCCAAAGGTTAAGTAGTTACTTTGTGAACATCTTAAGTTGTCCCTTCTAGAGGACTCCTAATGCATTCCCAAGAATGCCTCCAGCTGTCCTTGACTGAGTTCTGCTCAGAAAGAAGGGATAGAGAGAAGCAAACATCTTTCCTGTACTATAGGCACTCTAAGACAAGATCCATGTGCGCCAGCTCAGCTTGTCAGGGACTAGGTGCTGCACATGGGGCTCCTGTAACCACACCTCTAGGGAGACAATATTATTCTTTCATTTTTTTTACTAGAAAAAAACTTTAAGGGGAATAGAGAGATAGCTCAACAGGTAAGAGCACTTGCTGCTCTTGCGGAGGACTTGGGGTTGGTTCCCAGAACCTACATCAAATGGCTCACAACAACCAGTCATTAACTCCAGTTCCAGGGACTCTGATGCCTCTCCTGGCATCCTGGGGTATTGCACTCACATGTACATACACATACAAACATAACTAAAAGGAAAAAAACTTTAAAATTCACACATAGGATTTTCTCACTAGAGAAAAAAATCACTTAAATATTGTCAATAATTTTTGATGGCATAAAAAAGACATACCTATCTTCCCTGTTCTACACTTAGAATTTATCTCATGGGAATTTTGGAAAATCAACATAAGAGCCAAACATCTTTCAAGAAAGGCTGATACATAAAATGTCCCCAGCTTCTTCATTGAGCATCTGTGGAGAGGGTACCTCAACTGGCC
>LOEQ01004845.1:101247-121474 GCA_001685075.1 Bramus lutescens | reverse complement strand
TGGACCCTGGTTACGTGAGTTCACTGTTTTCCAATTATTAAACTAAATCTGTTATATTGAACTGGTTTGGTTAATCCTAATTTACCGGTAAACCACACCCATCAGTTGGCGCCCAGCGTCCATTGGGGCTATGCAGGCATTAAACCAGAATGTGGGGCGCATCACGGGCTATCAGTTAAGTGATAGGAAAACTGAAAGAGCGTGTACTCAGGCAGAGAAACCACACTGCCTCTGTCCTCTCAAGATACAGAGTAACCAGTCCTCAAGTGAGAGCGTAAACAGCCACTTGCCAAGCACACTCCATCCCAAGATCCCCCTGGCAACTGCATCCCAATATGCATTACCTAATTCACTTTCATTAATTTATATTTTATGTATATGAGTGTTTGCATGCATGTCTGTGCACCATGTGTATTCAATGCCTTTGGAGGCCAGAAGAGGGTGACAGATCACCAGGAACTGAAATTCCAGATGGTTGTGAGCTGCTGTCTGGGCCCTGGGAATCAAACCCAGGTCCTCTGGAAGAGCAGCAAATGCTCTTAACCACTGAGCCACCTCTCCAACAACGCCCCCAGCACGCACGCACACACACACACACACACACACACACACACACACAATTAGTTTTGCCTGTCTTTATGGCAACAGCTGGTTCTTGCCCTGTTATCTATTCTTGGTGAGGAAATGTCTAAGTCATGATCCCAGCATGCTCATGAAAAGAAATTTTGCATCATAAAGCTAGCCAGAGGTATAATTAGCACCTAAAGCTAATATACATGAAAATTATACATGTACACGTGCATGCACGCCCCCCCCCACATACACGGTAAAGCTTTTCTATTAGGAATTCTCTAGAACAGCTGCTCTAGGAAAAGGGAAGAAGTTCTCTTCTCTTACAGGGAGAACTAAGTCTTATTTTAAAACTGTTTTTACTGCATTATTAATACCTTCATGGATAATTATTTACTATTTTAATTCAATTTGCTGCCTTTTAAATATAACTCCATCCTAAGCTATCAACTTAAAAAAATAGGCTTGGTGTAATGGAGATATTTTTAATTTAAACTGTAACTGTCATCATCAAAGAAGTAGTCGAGCAGAAACAAGTGGACCAGTCTTCAAATAGGCAAACTTCAGAAAAGAGGTGACTCTGCTCTCAGCCCAGGCACCTCTCCCAGAGAATCCCAGGGGAGTGGCATACTGTCCACTGATGGCTCTTGCCAGTGGAGGACACCAACAGTGCAAGCCACACCCCTCCAGATCCTACTCAAGATATTGCAGGTGGGTCTTGACTATTGAAAAAACCAAAAGAAATAGCCTATTTTGAAGTTGTTACTGGAAGATCCTACCACCAGGAATGCAATCCTGGGATCTGCAAACATATGGCCAGCCCTGAGGTCTACAAATAGTTGGCCAGCCTCAAGGTCTGCAAACAGGTGGTGCTACATCGGTTCTCTTAGAACATCTCCAAGTCTGACAGTGGAAGACAGTGAAGAACCAAGGTCCTCAGGATCTCCTTGCAGATAGGGTCAGTAGGAGGGCCTGGAGACCAGGACAGGGCCTTGTCCCTCAACGGTAGTAACCACTCTAAGTGGTGACTGCAGCCAAGCAGCCATGCCACACTTGGCTCCTACCAAGAGTTGCACATGAACCTGTGACTTTGCCAGACCTTCAATTCTCAAGATCTTCAAAAAGCCACCCCACCAAGAATTAAACAAGGGCAGAGATGAGACAGTATTGTCTCCAGTCACCTGGCCTTTCTTAGGGTTTCTCTTGCTGTGAAGAGACACCATGACCATGGCAACTCTAACAAATGAAAACATTTCTTTGGGGTTGGCTTATAGTTCAGAGGTTTAGTCCATTACTATCATGGTGGAACATAGCAGCCTGCAGGCAGGCAGTCATGGTGGTGGGGAAGTAGGAGAGTTCTATATCTGGATCCTAAGGCAGCAGGAAAAGAGAAAATGACACTGGGTCTGCCTTGAGCATCTGAAACCTCAAATCTCACCCCTAGTGACACACTTCCTCTAATGAGGCCACACCCGCTCCAGCAAAACCGCACCTCCTGATAGTGCCACTTCCTGTGAGTCTGTGGGGGCCATTCTCATTCCGACCACGACATGACCCATGTGGCGATGCTCCAGCTCCATCCAAGGAGCCAAGCCGACCAAATTCCACTTTCTTCCTTGGCCGCCAGGCTCCTTCCTGTGAATGAAGAATGGTATCATCAACAGCCCATTCCCTGTGAAGAAAGGAACACTATGATTTTGTTGCTGTCACCAAACAACAATGTTTTATTTTCACACCACCCTTATTTTATAAATGAGGAGATAATACTGTATTTCCATGCTCAGTGATGAGATATGTATTCATCAGGGTTTTGTAAACAGATCCAGCGTGGTGGTGTACACCTACCAATCCACCACTCAGAAGATGGAGACAGGAAGATCAGGAGTTCAAAGCCAGCATGGACTCCGTGAGACTCTGTCTCTAAGAGCAACAATAACAAAGTACTATAAACAAACAAGAAAGCAAGTTATTGCCCTGAGGTATAAGCTACCCATAATACAGACCATAAGAAAGTTCTAGAATAACTGGAGTTAGAGGAAGGCCGTGTTTCACCTGCTTCATTGCCTGAAACAGAAACGGTCAGTCAGTATTTCTTGAGGCGTTGCCTGCTTGGCATCCTGTTGATGTGTCTCCAAGCTTGTGAAACAGAGGCTCAAGGGTGCCATGCCCCACAGCTGGAACTCTGCAATTAGATCCCCAAAGGACGGAGGAAACAAGGGAAGGGGGATCCAGCTTAGTCTATGTAGTTGGCCCCCACCAGCTCTGGTTTTAGCTGACATAGATCAGACCATTGGATCTATGTATTCAAGAAGCTAAGCCTGAAATCACAGCTATAGGAAGACAGGACAGAGAGAGGGTACAGACACGTTCTCACTCACATGTTAAAAATAAATTAAAGGCTATCACTCTAGCATCCGTAAATGCTGCCGAGGGTGACAGAATGCCATTCTGTCTCTGCCGACAAAGGGCTCACAAGGGGATGGCAGATGGGTTTGTAGGAGCAGGCTGGTGACAGCAGGGCCACTGCACAGAGAGGTTCGCAGATGCGTTCACTCAGGGAACCAGCAGCGAAAAGACAGAGAGAAGAGGGGAGAAAAAGAGAGATGGGGAGACCGGGGGAGACATAGAGAGGGGGTGACAGAGAGAAGCAGACAGAGACAAGAGAGAAGGTGAGAGGAGACCCAGAGAGGAAAGAGGAAGAGGAGAGAGATATGTGAAGATGGAGGGAGAGATGAGAGGGAGAGAGATACTGAGAGACAGGAAGAATGGCGGGAGAGAGAAGCAAATCTACAACTCTGTCTTATCCAGAGCTGCAGAGGAGCTGGTCATTAGTGGATTCACACACACACACACACACACACACACACACAGGCTTTTGTGTCTCTTCACACGTCTGTCCCTGGATCTCATTTTGTTAAAGAGAACCACTGTCTAATGGAGCTGAGCGCTGACATTTACAGAGGGCTGGGAGACAAATGACACTAATGACATCTTGCTGTTAGTTCAACATCATTTTCACGCAGATTGCAATCCGTGCTGCACTCATCCCAGGAGCCAAAGTTAAAGGTTTTTCTTAAAAGCTACTCTGCAAATGCCTTAGCTCACAGAAACCAAAACAAGTCAGAGCTCTTTTCCCCGCCAGCCTTGACACTGTAGAGACCTCCCGTGAACCCCGCAGCCATGCCTCTCCATGCCCATGGCCTCTGAAAGTCAAGTAAACCTGGAATACCACACTGGACAGCCACACAATTATTAATCCTGTTTTCTAAGGAGAAGTCAAACACAAACTCAAAATAGCTCAGAAGTAGCTGGAAGCAACCTAGCCTAGAAAGAAATGGACCCTTCACAGCCCTTGCTTAGGATAAATATCCTCTGCTTACAAGCACCAACTACCTACTCTTCAGGAGCCAAGTTTGTTTGTTCAATAAAATGCATATTCGAATTAGGATCTGGAAACACACTGGCTGACACAGGGCGGTGGTCTCTTTCCCCCTTTGAAGCTAATGTCAGCCTTGGAGACAAACATAAACCATGCTTTTGCTCAGAGGAATGAAACAGGGCCTGCTTGGAACAAGGGACATGTTTAGATTGGATCTACCTGCCATATTTAAATATCAGAATTTCATATGTGTACATAACATGCTTTCATCAAACCCACTCCCTATTCTCTACACTCTCTTTATTCACATCTCTCCCTCCCAGCTTCATGTGTTTGCTTTTTTACTTAAACCTGAGTCCTCTTAGTGCTGCCTGTGTGTGCAAGGCCAGAATGTGAGTTCATGGAAGGTTCTAGTTATACTACCAGGAGAGAAAAGGATCCAAAAAAATATCACCCAGTTATGAACCCTGCAAGCTACAATAATGATCAGGTTAGGAAGATATGCCCATTGATGTAATAGTGGTATGAAAATTATGGAAATAACCAACCACTTTTTAATTGGATTTAAAACCCTTTCCACAAGACAGAACTCACATCTGGTACTATTAACTGGGCCAAAACCACGTTACTGGCTAGGCCATAGGTTCTAGGTGAGAACCTAAAACTGTTATTCTGGCAAAACTTCAATATATTACATGTAAAGATATAACCTATTTTTTCCAGAATTGGATTATATTATTGCATGCAAGATTGGCCCTATCTTTCTACTGAGGCAAATATCTACCAGCTAAACATTGGCTTCCTTCTTCATTCATCTTTCTAGCTAATATATAACTATGATTTTGTGGAATAAAAATTGTACTCTCATATTGGGGGAGGTCACTTGTTCATCCTTGGCTCAGCCTCGTTTCCTGGCTGCCCAGACTCCCAAAATAATCACACAGAAACTGTATTATTTGCAATACTGTTTGGCCAATAGCTTAAGCATATTATTAGCTAGTAGCACTTACATCTAGAATTAACCCAATTCCATTATTTTATATTTTACCATGAGGCTCATGGCCTACTGGCAGGGTTCCAGCTCATGTCTTTCCTCTCTGGCAGCTACATAGCATCTCCTCACTCCGCCTTCTTTCTCCCAGCATTCAGTTTAGTTTTCCCTGCCTAGCTCTATTCTGTCCTATCACAGGCCCAAGACAGTTTCGTTATTAACCAATGGTATTCCCAGCATACAGAGGGGAATCCTGCATCACTCTTACAATTTATTTAATTATTTCTACAAGGGAAGAGTTAAAAGGCATGATACATGGAGTGAATGGCTCTTACATACAGAATCTCATGTTCCAACTCCTGAGGCACTGGCAAAGTCAGATTTGTTCGCTCTTGCCCTGATGGACCAGGCATGCCAAACCTCTTCTCTAACTGGGTCATCCAGATAGAAGTAATTTCTAGCACCATTAAATAACTCTTCGTCTTTGTTTGGTGATGTGTATATGTATGACTGGGCCTGCTTCAGGAGATCTGTGTACACAAACCAGGCACGACCTTCCAGCTAATGTGAATATTTTAAAGTTTATGTAAAAAACAATGATCCTGTGGCAAAGAGCGATGTCAATCCTGATATTTTAACTTTGATCAAGATACGAAGCTATCAGAGTATTCAATTACCTAATAGCGTCAACGTTCCAAGGCAATGTTCCCTGGTCTGACATATTAATCTACTTGACACCCAACACATTATGCTGTGTTTTCATAAAGTGATAGCCATTTCAGAAGGCCAGAGCAGAAGCCTTTCAGCCTGGCACCTGTGTGTCCTGACTGTTTTCTTTAATGCACTTATTTTTGATATAAAGGGGACACATTTAAATGTCTCAAAGAAAAAATGAACATGGAGCTTTTGGGAGTTAGCTCAAGGTCATTGATGTGCACATGTCGATAAATCTATTATGCCTTTTTTTTAGATGTTAGTAAAATTACTTCATCTTCAATTAAAAGAAAACCCAGTCCATAACTGCTTCTTCTTTCAGTGAGTTCTCTCCTTTAGCTTTCTTTATAAAGACGCAAAAGCAGGGGAAAGACTCCTATCACAGGTCTCCCCACAGATACCTGCAGTCTCATAGGTCACACACCAATGCTTCTGTCTCAACAACGATTTGTTAAACAGCTCCCAAGTATGAGAGGCACAGTGAGGTGTGCTTTGTGTAAACTATCTCATTAGCTTCGTAAGAAAGGTGGGGACAGTGAACTTTAAGAGTTGCACAGACAACACTTGGTTTGTCCCACCACGCAGGTAATGTGATACCTCTTGCCCTCCCCACTTAACTCATTCACACTTCATCATGCACTTTTACCAAATCAAACAGGCTTGTGTGTGCATGCACATGTGTTGCATGTGTACCTGTATGCACATGCATGTGAATGACTCAAATGTCAGTCATCAAAAAGACCATTCATTTTGTTGAAACAAGGTCTCTCATTGGCTTGGAAATTTTCAGTTATGCTAGACCGACTGGCCAGTGAGCTCAAGGAAGTCCTTCTGTTCCTGCCTTCCAAGCTCTAGAATTACAAACACATGCCACCATGCTCAGATTTTTCATATGAGTTTGGGGGCATCAAACTCAGCTACCTGTGCCTATACCATAAACATTGCACCAATGAAGCTACCTCCCTAAGTGCTCAAACAAGCTTCCAATACCTAGATCTAAGGAACAAAGCCTGATTAGGTACCAACGTCAGTACCATCTGCCATGGCAGTGAGCCACAGGGAGTGCCAAACTGTCAGCCCTTAGATGTGGCATCTTTACCCACCACCCTGATGCAGCTGGATGAGAAAGAGCCCAGTGCATCACAGACCCACAACAGATAGGTAGTTATCTGAAGCCATTAAGTAATACGGTGTGTGCATCCAACACTAATATACTGGTTTTCCCACCGGAGGACATTAAGGAGAGTTGCTTTGCCAAATATTGAAGAGAGAACAAGTTCAGACTCCTGGAGCTCAATTGCCTTTATCACCACAGGTGCAAACCACAGTACCCTTGTCTTTACCAAATGTATTAGAATATTCTGTCTCAAATCCATGTAGTGTACCTACAGAACCATCAGCCACAAAGCATATAATATATACAGGCGGATGATGAGTGCACATTTATGAAATTATTTTTCTAAGACTTATTTTCATTTGTGGATTATGTGTTTTATATACATAACCAAGAGTGCAGTTCCCACAGAGGCCAAAAGAGGGCATCAGAACCAGTGGAACTGCAGTTAGAGTGTGAGCTGCCTGGTGCTGGTGCTGGGAACCAAACTCAAGTCCTATGGAAGAGGAACAAGCACTCTTAACTACTGAGCCATCTCTGGAGTACTTCAAGTGTGCTTTGAAGTAGCAACATTTTGATCCATCCTTATCATTCATTGTTCATCACAATTTGTTCATATAAAAACAAAAAGTCTATTCAGTAGACCAGAGCCATATACACACCATCTTCCACGAACCTTCATCTAGCTACATGGTTTAAATTAATTTGGGAAACATTCATGTAGCATCACGGCTTTGAGTTTGAGAGCAAAGGATTGATTCTCCCATGGGGTAAACACTGAGTTCCTCCAGTAGTCATACAGGATGAACAGTGCACAATGTACAAAGAATAGAAACTGCAGCTAATGTTTGCCACAAACCCAGCAGCTTCCACTTTTGCTTCTGTGATGTTGGGCGTGTTTTCTTTTCCTATAAAACACAACTTTATCTAATTCATATGAATAAAACTCTCCCTTTTACAGTGTTTAATTTGGTGGGTTGAAGTCTATGTGCAGAGTTTTATACCCATGATGGTGATAGCCCTGGGAAGGGGAAAATATACTCTTAAGAGTGGCAGCTGTTTCCCCTCCCTTTGGCTATTAGACCTTTGAAATAATAAACCCCCAAAGTTAAATATTCCTCCAGAGTCCCATGCTTGAAAAGCTGGATTCTAGTGCCAACCAAAGGGGACCCTGTCTGCCAGAAAAAGAATCTACATGGTTCTAACAATTTGCCAGCCAACCATACAGGATAGACTATGATGGGTCAATGATTGGCAAGACCAGACCTCACCAGGACTGTTTAGTTATGTCTGCTTTTTTCTTCTATTTAAACCTACACCCCCATCTCAGAACCCTCAAAGATTGACTTGAGGCTCACTGGACCCTTTGTATTTGTTTCTCTTCCCAGTATGACCATTTTGAATAAATCTCTTTTTTCTGCTTTTCAGTAGTATTCAACTCTAATAGGCATGTTGAAGGTGGATGGCCAAGCTCAGCTTATTGAGACCTCCAGAACCCAAATTTTTACCTTAAAAATTCCAGCAACAATATCACCAGCTGCTTACTATTTTCATAACTTCTAAAAGAAACTCTATATCTAACAGTCATCAATTCTCACTTTCATGACCCTCTCCTCAAATCCCTACAACCACCAATCTATTTTCTTTATGGATTCACAATTTTGAGGGGTTTCGTTTACAAGAGATAATTTGGTTGTTAATGTGGTATGCCTGGTTTTCTTTCACTTAACATAATAGCCTTAGGAGTTGAATAATATTCCATCATATAAATATACCACAATTTTGTTTACCCATTTGCTTGTGGATGGCCATTTGGGTTGTTTCCATTTTGATCTGTTAGTAATACTGCCACTAGGATAATTTATATGCAAGTTTTATATAAAAGTGCATTTCCAATTCGATCAGGTGTGTTCCTAGGGGTGAAACTGTTTCTTGCTCTCTCTATGTCTTTGTTTGCCCATATAGCCATAGGCAGAATAAAATACCTACTTTACAAGGTTGTTGTGAAGATTCTATGAATTAAATCTAACAAAAAACAATTTAGGATGTTTTCCCACGACCATAAACATTGAAGCATTTGTCTTCCCAATACAGCTTGGTCTTAATTTCTTCAGTTTCCTTCACAGATTGGTGCACAAGCAATACATTGGTTATTAATTGCTTAGGATTCCTAGTTCTTGACCCTAGCTCACTTTTCTTTTCTTTCTTTCTTTTTTTCTTAAACAGAAGCATCTTTATCCTACTTATTCTGGGCCAGATGTTTTCATCTTTTCATACTCAACACAAATGTCTTCTTGGTGGAATCTTCTCTGATTCCCTGCAAAAAACAAATTCCTTTCCCATCCTCTGGCACGCCTTCCCTGTTGTTTCTGCCATGACTCCATAAGAAACACAAAGAACCACTTCACCTGTTAACATTCACACTCCCCCACGGCACCATGAACAAACAGTTGGACAGAGTATATACAATGTTCTTACTTTGATCTCCTTCATCAAAGCAGATCACTTTATGCTCAAGAATTATCTATTGAATGAGCAAGTTGGCCAATTAAAATAATTTTGTGTAATAATACTTTATTGGATATAATTCTCCTAATTTACATATTTTATTTAATTTTATATTAATTTTGGTTTTATCTTGATTCTAATTTTACCTCTAATGAGTCTATTAAGGTATTTTGAATAGATCTACTTTGATATTCTGATAGATCCATGCATAGATCCAGGTGATACCCATATACTCACTTTAGTGATTTGAGAATAGGCAGAAAGGGGTAAAAATCTAAGATGATATAACACAGGAGCTATTGACCTCAGGGACAAGTTAGTTCTGGAACACAAAGATTCATGGTACCTTGAGGAAGTTTCAGATGCAAGTTCTGTATTAAATTCTGAAAAATAAATTTTAAAAAAACCTACATTTCTTAAGTTCAACTTCTCCCAAGCTTGACTCTGTAGCTCTGACCACATTGGTCCTCACTGGCAACTGAGCCCTAAAAATGTGAATATCAGAGGAAATTCTGTGAAATATAACATCTAGCAAACTCTTTCTGTGCATAAGAATGTTTAATTTGGGAGCTGGAGAGCTCTGGGGTTAAGAGCACTTGCTACTCTTGCAGAAGACCTGAGCCCGGTCCCCCACTCCCATGCCGTTTATGTCACACCATATATGACTCAAGCTCCAGAGGGCATCTGTCCCATATGTCTGGCATGCCCTGGCAGCTATATTCACATGCACGTGTGTGCACGCACACACATACACACACACAAGTATGTGTGTCAAAGTGCACACATGCACACATAAAATAAGTAGGTATAAATATGATAAAAGTATTATTAAAACTTCAAACAACACTGAAGTATTTGTTGTAAAAAATGAAATAAACTTCTCACTTTGGCCCCATTTTCCTTCCTCAGGATCACGATGACAGCCATGTTATTCCCTACTCCCAACAGCCAAATTTAAACTGAGAAACCAGTAGCTACAGAAGGGGTCTCTTCTCAGCCCATCTGTTGGTCGCATCTATCCACTCTGAAATATCATCAAGAAATTCAGGATCACCCCTCTGGCCATCTCTATCTCTTTGCCCTGCTTTTTTCCCATCAGAACTAAGTCACTGACTATTTTTCAGTTGTGTTTAATTAATAGTTGCTTTATTACTAAACTTTAAAAAATATTAGGTTCATGAGGACAGACTTTACTATTTGGTCAGCTTCTCCATCCCTAGCTCTTTAAGATGGCCAGTGTTGGGGAACAATTTCATACATTTTATCATGGAGAGAAGTTCCTTAAGAATCAGGAAGTGAACAACTCACAAGTCTCAGGAAGTTCCTAAAACTGACCAGATACACAAGACTCTCCATCCCCAAGATTATATCAGCAATAAGGACTGCTGAGGAGACTCAGACCAGAAAAGCTGCTTAGATGAGAGTCTCTGACCAACTGAGCCTCCTGAAAGAGACTCTTGCCTGTCAAGTACCTTCAAATAGTAAGGAGAGCCCCAGAGTTTCAGATGTCTTGAGTCATCATCCATTCTGTGGTAAGTTTTTGCTGACGTAGCTATCTTTGAGTCCTCCATTCTCCTATAAGCAACCCCTCCACTCATATAGCTGTTAGAAGCCCCAATAAAGTTATTAGTTCACCAGGCTGAACTTTAATGATATCATAACTTCAGTCAGTTACTAGTTTCCTATCTAGTGTGACACTTGTTCACATCTCCTCAGATATAATGCCACATAATAGCTAGATGCAATGGGCCTTGAAACCACATCTACTGGAGGACCAGATAACAGGTTGAATGCTACTTTCCACTCTCTCTCTTTCCCTCTTTTTCCTGTCACCCACTGTGACAGATGCCATAAGTGACTCTGAACAAATCCTCCTCCTTCTATGTCTGGTCAGGACATCAGGGTACAACTAAGCATATGGTTGCAGATTTGTACAACCAAACCTTCCCTAGAAGCCTCCCTTGGAGCTGCTTGAGAGTTTTCAAATCACCTGTCTTCTCATTGGCAGTGCAACATCAGAGGTCAGATCCAGAATCAGAAGAACATGAAGAATCATGGGAGGGGACTGGAGAGATGACTCAGTGGTTAAGAGCACTGGTTGCTCCTCCAAAGGACAAGAGTTCAATTTCCAACACCCACATGGTGGCCCACAATCATCTGTAACACCAATTTCAGGGGGTCTGATGTCTCTTCTGGCTTCCAAAGGTACTGAATATATGTGGCACACAAACATATACAAGCAAAACATTTATGCACATAAAATTTAAAAAATAAACCAAAGGTTCTATACACTGTATTTATGAATGTTGATTATAAGAGGAAATGTATCATCATAACTGGGATCAAGTTCACTAGTAGAAATGCTAAGGTTCCCTATGTCCCCTTACCACTATTATCTCCTCCCCCAGGAGAAAGGCTAGAAAAGAAAGGAGTCTCTACTCAGGGTGTGATGTGGAAAGGTTGCTAGGGATCCTGCAGGAGACATACACACTTGTATTCCACATCTCCCTCTACGGGTGCACTGAGTTATTGATTCAAGGGACATTGTACGGTTTTCTGGGGACAACTGTCCAGGCCATCCCCCTCCTAGAGGTCCCAGTGTAAATGTTCTGCTCCACTGATGGGCAGGGAGCAGCAACTACCATGTCAACAGGTCTTCAAACCAGAGAGACAAATAAAAGGACCTGAAGTCAGCTGGAGTTGAGGAGTGCGAGTTATGAAATTTTTGAGCTCATTTTTATCATCTACAAACTTTCCCATAAATTCTGTCCCAGGTGGCTGGGCAAACACTTGAGCCTTGAAATGAAATCTTGGAGTTATTCCGTCACTCACACAGACTAAATCCATCCTGAATTGTGTAATAAACTTTAGCCTTTGGCATTTTATGATTTTGAGACTCATATTGCCCTACTTGTTTTTATAGTTTATCCTCTAAGCTATTTGTGTTTTCTTTACATTTTTGTGCAAACTTTTTGAAAAAGAGGCATTACACAAACCTCACAGTGAGGGAACAGCATGCTGTGTGTTGTGTTTTTACTTGTACATAAGAATTCCACTTGTTTTCATGGTTTTATTTTGTAAAATATTGCCTAGAGTACTATTTTGGATAAAATGTACATATACTATCTTATTTGGTAGAAAACACCATTGGTTTGTGGCTATCCCCATAAAATTATAATTATGTAATTATCATTCTTACAAAAAAATATTTTCAAAAGCTTTTTCATGTATATTTGTTCAAATTCTCCAATGTGGACAAAGGGCACAGGCAAGAAAATGAAGATAAATAATATACATGCCCAGAGCAGACTCAGTGTGAAATCTCTCCCCCCTCCTACTCCAAAATGAATATGTAAATCACTATTTATAGATCTTCATACTTGTGTTTATAGATGAATGTCTAAGTGCCTATCAGGGTATGTGTGATGTCTGTGTGTATATATCTACATGAATAAACACACATGAATGTTGGTAACCATATCCTATGATGTTTCCTTTATTTTCTTCCCAGAATGTGATGAACGCAATAATTTCTCTTTGCTTTTGAGCATTCTCCAAACCCGAGGGTGATGAGAGAAAAAAAAAAAAACTAATTCCTGACAGCATACTTCATGGGTTTTGTTATCAGAAAAGCTTCCAGAATGACTCTGCCCCCTGCTTGCCTGCCATTTAACTGGTTTTAAGGGATGCAAGATTTAATTAAAGATGCTTGGAAGACGGACAGATGTGATAAAATGTAGTGGCTGTACTGGGTTTGCAGGGTGGCTGCCAAAGGTACAGAAGAGATGGCGTCAGGGGATTCAAGATTCCAAAATGCATCTTGAGGTCCTATGCTTCTTAGTCCAGCATAGATCCCAGAGGAAGCAACAAACTAGATTGTAAAATAGAATAGAAGAAAAAACAAGAGGAGAGAAGATTTTAACTAATTATGAAAGTTCTACATACAAACAATAAGGCCGCCAACACCATCCAGATGAGCCAAAGGTCCTCCTGGGCCTCAGTGATTTTTCTGCCCATCTTCATCCACCTGTAGGAAAGCACAGATGTGTTTTCCAAATGTGCAACTCAACATCAGTTTCTTTCGGTTGCTTGTAGATGGGAACCTGAATGTTTGTATTCTTATCTGGCTTCTTTCAGTCATCACAGTAATCTTACATTCTCCTTGGTGTATGACAAAAGTTTATCCTTGTGATCGGAGTGATATTCAGTCACAAAAGCAATCCTTAAAACATTTAACCAGTCACTCACTGGCTAGCCATTTGGCTATTTAAAACAAACAAACAAACAAAACTTTTACTTTCAACTTACATACGTCACAATAGTTGAAGAGTTTATGATCTTTGGTTTTAGGACAGGGTAAATGCACTTGCTGTGGAGGCTGATTTTAGTCCCTGAGACTTACATGATAGAAAGAAAGAACTGACTACAGGCAATTATCCTCTGACCTTCACACACATGCTGTACACACATAAAAAAAGGATGAGATATAACAAAGAAAAATTTTGTTTTAAAAGAGCTCCTGTTCTATTATTCATCTTTCAAACTGAAGAGGGTATTACTCTTAGGGTTTAGGTGAATTACTTTATCTCATTTTATTGTTTTCTTCCCAGCTCTCATGTTTCTGCTTCCCTGTAGGCAATTTCACCTTTTTAAAACTTTCCTTGTTTTATCAATAGCATTATTCAAAGTACTTTGATGTAATTAGTGGTAATTTAAAAAAACATACATTGTCAATTTTTGCTGACTTGAATTTAAGGTGTAGAAATCTTTATTTTTCTGTTGATGGAAGTTCTGCTGCACATATGTGTGCACCATGTGCTTGCAGCACCATGCACACCAGGAAGACGGCATCAGATGGTTTTGAGCCACCGTGTGTGGTGGGAGTCAAATCTGTGTCAGTGCTATTAACCACTGAGCCCTCTCTCAACCCCCCAAATCTTTTCTTTTTAAAGATTTATTTTATGCATATGAATGTATGCATGTATATATATGTGCATGCAGTGCCAACACAGGCCAGAAGAGGGCGTCAGATCCTTGAAACTGGAGTTACAGATGTTTATGAATCCATCATACGGGGGCTGGGAATCAAAGCCAGGTTCTCTGCAAAAGTAGCCAAGGCTTTTAACCATTGAGTCGTCTCTTCTGTCTGCTGAAGTATAGAAATCTTGCACCCCCTTATTCAACCTCATTGATAATTGTCTGAAAATTTCTATGCATACACCTAAGACCACATTAGACACTGCTTCTTCTTCTTCTTCTTCTTCTTCTTCTTCTTCTTCTTCTACTTCTTCTTCTTTACTTCAATGATCAAATTTAATTTAGGAAACTCCAGGGGCTTCCTGGGAACTTAGAGTTGTTTACCTAGTTGCAGTTTGTGTTGACAGTTTTGCTGTCTGATATTGCAGAACGTCTTCTTTTGCCACTCCCTCTTTGTCTACAGGGTCTTGCACAGTACTTCTTTTGAGGCATTTCTGCAGGTGAACACTTCACACAGTTTCCTTGTGTCTAAGACCACCTGAATCATCCCTTCAAGCATGAAGGGTTATTTTCTCTGGCTAAAGAAAGAGCTTTGGCTGGGTGGCTCTCACTTTAGTATTTAAGAAATGGTACTTCTTTCTAGCTTCACTGATGTCCCTTGTCATTCAAACTGCCCCTCCCCCAGGGAACACCCAGCTTCTGTCTCTCCTGTTTGGGTTTTCCTTCTTCCTCTTAGACCCCATCTGCCTTTAGAGGTCTGGCTGTTTTGTCTTGGTATGTATTTCTTTGCTTTCCCACACTCAGGGTCTTCTCACCTTCTTAACACTCCGAGGATTTCTGGATTGCTTAATTGCTTGTTCATTTATTTGCTTACTTTATTTTGTTTTATTACCAAATTTGGAGAGATTTCAGTCACTGTCTTTAGAAATCTTTCCACTACCTCCATTTTTAAATATTCACCAGCACCGTAGTGACATGAACGTCCCATCTTCTATTACCAGCCAGTCTATGATTCTGTTGCTGTGGTGTGGGTCTTTTTTTTTTCAGGCACGTTGATCAGGTATATTAATATAGGGCATCCTAGTTTCTGTGTGGGCCTGTATATGTTTGCCTGCAGCATGTTGTCTTTGTGTAGGTGTGCCTGCACTCACCTGTGTGTGTGCCTGAATATCTCCCGTCATCTGTCTGTCTAATGGTAAGATATGTCCCATCTGTCTACAGCTAGCTCCTTAGGATCCCTTCATGAGATCTTCCCTCTTTCTGGGTATCAGAGCATATGGAAGACTTTACTTTATGTTAGGTTCCAGAGGCAGAGGCAATGACGGAAAAGGAGGCATAGTTGCAGACAGCCAGAGCAGGAAGCTGAGACCTCTCATCTTCAACCATGTGCTTCCAAGCAGAGAAGGAACAAGAAATGGGGTGAGGCCATAAATCTTCAATCCCACTGCCACTGCTGCACTTCCTCCAGCAAGGTTCTACCACCCAAAAGTTCTCACAGACAGAGCCACCAACTGGGGACCAAGTGTTTAAACAGCTAAGCCTATGGGGGACGTTTCTCATTCGAACCACTACATCCTTTATAATGTCTATTTCTTTTCTAAAATGTCTAACTTTCCCATTGCTTCTAAGCTTGCTCGTGATTGTTCTTTGAAGCATTTTTAGGGCACTTGCTTTAAGAGCTATGTCTGACTATCCTAACATCTGCACACTCTTGTTAATGGCATGTGGTTATTGTCTTTTCTCAGTCCAGTTGAGGGATTCCCAGTCCTGGTATGACAAATGTTTGCCAGCTAAAAACTGGGCATTTCAGTTATTGTGTTAATGATCTCCCTTAATTCTTCTGTTTTGCCTGGTCTCCTCTGACACCCCTCCTATGAGAGTTGGCAGTGGTACATCATAGCTGTCAGATGGAGAAGGAAACCAGTCCTCTCACACAACCTTGTCAATGTTGGACGAGGACAAGTGTTCAAGCTCCTCACTTAAGCTTCTGCTGAGAAGACCCTTGATAGGAAAGGCAAAGGCAGTTGTCCACAGTGGTGCTGTGGTGGGTAAGAAAACTCATATTCCTGACTGGGTAGAAACTCAGCCTCCTCAATAGCCTGTACTGACACCATGAGACTTATTATCACTTGAAAGATTACAGCTCTTGGTTGCTGCGCAGCCTTCTCTGTTAGAACCTTAGCAAAGAGTGTTGGGTCACTGTTTAATCATCTAGTGAGCCACAAGTCCAGGCACCACACATGCTCTTTGCTGGTAGGGTCACAATGCTCAGCATGGTGGCTGTCATCTCGCACACACTCCAGCTCAATAGCATCAAAAGTCATGATGTGTGCTAGGCAGATGAAACAGGGCTACTTGAGAGAAACAAGATGACTGTGGGTCCCCCACTCTCTGAGATTCCCAGCCACGCCAATAGGATGCCTTGTTCCCATTTTCAAGCCTCCTCTGTCAGCACACAAGGGGCTATCAGGAACAACATTGTAAAGTAGAGGAGCACTCACACCTCCTCTGCACACTAGCAAGGTAAAAGCTTAGAGAATGCAGGATTGATTGGAGAGGAGGTCCAGACAGCAAAGAGTTGGGGAGATCTCAGGATGAGTCATTCATCAGCTGACAGGTTTAATAAACACTAAGATTCTCAGACCCCAAATGACGTTTTGTGTCACTTATCAATTCAGCCCAAGAAACCAAACTCATATAGTTAAGATTACAGGAATATCTGGTGGCAGAATCTGCATGCCTCCCCACCCCTTACATCTTCGATAATGAGGAGTCCATGATTTTCTAGCTTCCACAGATTTTCCCAGAGAGGTATAGGCAGCAACAGGAAAGGCCCATGAGTCTGTTTGATGATGACTTTAACAGAAGTGTTTTCAAATTGACTAGGAACTCCAGAAAAGGGGAAAATGCCCTTGTCACTATGTTTATTAACTTGACTCTTCCCAAGAAATGGGTTTTCACCACCACCACGCTCTTATTGCTTCTGTTCTAGCCCCACGAAAGTAAAATGTTCACCAAGGCAAGTGACCACAGACACCCAGAAACCTAGCAAACAGCAGGAGTCTGCTTTGATGGAGGCTAAATTAACCAGCTCAAAATTCTGCAGCAAACCATGTGCTTCACAGCCCATAGCAAGGGCAGGATGTTGCATACAATCTAGGAAAAGAGAGAAAGCTGAGAAATGGTGGTGGAGAGACCTGGAATTTTACAGATCACTGAAACAGTCTATGTGACATTTTATTTCAGGTAAAAAGAATGGTTAAGTCACACAACCCCTGTGACTCTGTTGTCATAATTTAATTATCTTCTCACTTGGCACATGTCCATCAGGGTGGAAGGTCACTTTCCACTGTTAGCTCTTGGTAAACTCACTGTTGCCATAGATGAGTCTGGATCTTAACTTTCTCAGTCCATGAAGAATGAGATATAAGTAGTCCTCAGTAGAATCAGCAGCAGACATTTTCTTTGGCTTGTGGATGTCCTTGCCTTTAGGATCTGATTGAAGAAATAAATGTCCTTCAGACTTTCTGAGAACAGTGTGCCTCCGTCCAGCTCTCTGGGGGACAGTTCCAGGGTTCTGCTCTGTGAAGAGGAGATAACATTTTGAGCTGCCTGCTCTGTACTGGGGACGGAATCTAATTGCTATGTCTTATTGATGCTAACGAAGAGCTGGCACAGTGGGCATTGCAGTCTCTGATTTATGATTCATGAACTTCAAAGCTCAGCAAAGAGAAATGTCCCATCCAGGGACACTCAGAAGAAAACAGTAGGGTTTACACTTAAGGTTTGGGAGCTCTGAAATTCACACGCTTTTCTCTCTGTGGAAAATTACTTACTTCTGAGTGTTAAAGGCACTCTTTCTCTTCCATTACATCATTCAGGGTGAAATTTAAGAAAAGCAACAAAATTAAGTGATGCACGCGTGCACGCGCACACACACTCACTCACACACTCACACTGCTGTGACTCTGTGTTTTCATCTAGTCTAAGCTCTTGATTGACATCATGTTTAGAGCAAGATCAGGATCCTGGATTAATTGATCAGAAAGACCTCCTAGAAGGTTTTCTCCTCTTTTCGTTGCTGGATTTATTTGGTGCCCATCCTGTTCCAGGCATTGAACTTGCAACTGGGGTCCTAGAATTAAATCAGACAGTGTTAGAGTTTCAAGGTTTTGTTGTTGGGGACAGGGGGGGTTGCTGGGAGGATTTCTGCAATGCAATCTGTAAGCAAATCATTGAAATAAAGAGTACTGGACCCTGATGAAAGAAATTTACACAGGGTTGCACACAATGGCTGTAAGTACTGTGTCTTATAAAGAAGAAAAAAAGTGTATATGTGTGTGTGTTTATCTGTCTGTCTGTCTGACTGACTGTCTGACTGAGCTCACTTGCCAGTTTCAAAACCCCACCAATCCCTGAGCTTGAAATCCTACCAATCTCTGAGCTTGCCCCAAGCTCAGGAATTGAAATCCCTCCCTGCAAAACTCTACCCGCAAGAATCCATAAATAACCCTGCCTCCCATTCAGTTCTCTGCTGTTTCTTAGAGCGGAGGCTTCCGCCCGCTTGTGCCTTTCCCAATAAATCTCTTGTGTGAGGTTTATTGTGCAGTGGGATGTCGTGGTATTCTTCGATTCCCATCTGCCAGAATGCCCTTCCCCTCAGAGCCGCAACACTTGCACTGGGGAAACCTTTATGCTCAGAACTGTAACCCTTACACCACCCTGGCAAGAAGAAAGAAACTCCAAAGAGAAAGAGTTGTGCCACTGACTACCAGAAGCAACCGTCCCAAAATAACTAGAATTTCCCCCTGGAATCTTACGTGGCTGGGAGAGAAAAGCTGAACTCTACTGCCAACCAGGGTAAGAACTTCTCTCCCAGGAATTGATGCCACACAGTTCTAACAACTGTCAGACAACCTTGTAATAAAGACCAGAACTTGGTGATGTTATCAATGACAGGAAGGACCACACCTTAGTGACCAGGACAGTTTAGTGATGCACATATCTATTTAAATCTAAACCATAGGTCAGAACCCCAAAGATGGACTGGGGTGGTATTTGGACCTCTTATTTATTCTTCTTCCCAAGTTGACCCCGCCATAAGTAAACCTTCTTTCTTTGTTCTTTGTAACCAGTGTCTGTTTAATTAGTGTATTGAGAATGGGCAGCTGAGCCCAGTTTGTTAGGACTTCCAGAGGTCAAATGTTTCATTTAGGGTTCTATTGCTGTGAAGAAACACCATGGCCAAAAGCAACTTGTGGAGGGCAGGGTTTATTTAGTTTACATTTCTAATCAATACCCCATCACCAAGAGAAGTCAAGGCAAGAACTCAAAGCCTCAAAGCAGCAACCTGGAGGCAGGAATTGAAACAGAGACCATTGAGGAACATTGCTTATTGGCTTGCTCCCCTTGGCTTACACAGCCTGTTTTCCTATAGGACTTAGGACCACATTCCTGGGGGCAGCATTGTCCATAATGGGCTGTACCCTCCCACATCCATCAATAATCAAGATAATGACCCCACAGACTTGCCTACAGTTTATGGAGGCATTTCCTTGATTAATATTTCTTCTCCTCCGATGACCTTATCTTATTTCAAGTTGAAATAAAAATTCCCAGGTCATCATGGAGAGGCTTCATCAACCTTGTCTTGATCCAGTATTTGTAAGGATAACTGAGCGCTTCACAGGGGGATGGACGACAAACGGACAGTGGGATGGACGACAAACAGAAGAAAGCAGGGCAGAGCTGTATGCCATGTGTTCTTTCATCCCCCAAATCACAGACCCACTGGGCACTCAGAACCTCCTCATTACCATCAGTTGGAGTGCCTCCTCATAACCTGAACTTCACCCCAAGAGTCACCACAGGGAGTTGCAGTGATAAGGGGAGCAGGCCCTGCTTTTCGTCTGGCCCAGCTCCCGCACGGCTAGCTTATACCCCGAAATAACAACACACAAATTGTATTCATTTA
>LOEQ01004845.1:69388-92088 GCA_001685075.1 Bramus lutescens | reverse complement strand
CACACACACACACACAAATATTTATATAGAAAAAAGAAAAAGGAAACCCAGTAAGAGCCAGGCCTGGTGGCCCACACCTTTAACGCCAGAATTCCAAGGCAGAGGCAAGAGGATCTCTGTGAGTAGCCAGTCTGGTCTGAATAGTGTGCTCAATACAGACAGAACTACATAGAGCAGTGGCTCTTTACCTTCCTAATGCTGCAATCCTTTAATACTGTTCCTCATGTTGTGGTGACCCCGAACCACAACATTATTTTTGCTGCTACTTCATAACTATAATTTTGCTACTGTCATTAATCATAATGTAAACAAACAATATGCAGGATATCAGATATGCAACACCCGTGAAAGGGTCATTTGATCCCAAAAGGGGTTAAGAGTCTTGGGTTGAGAACTGCATAGAGAGATCCTGTTTTGTTTTGTTTTTAAATAGGAAGAATGACAGAACCTTAACAAGAATCACATTCTCAAAGGGGTGAGGCCGCATGTGCTTGGGTTTGTCTCACCTACAGATGCTGTGAGTCTCTTCATTTCACTCTGCTTCCTTTCAGCTGAGCACATCTCCATAATTAAGTTACCCTTTCCAAACTATGGGTGTCCTTCATTTGAACTTGGTTTCCTTCAAGAGTTAAATCAAGGGTCCCAACTGACAAAACAAGGTTTTGTTTGTTCTTGGGTCTGGATTCTGTCAGCAGAGAACAAGGCCTGCAAAGCATGAGGTGGGCATTTGTTATAAGTGGGCGTGAAGCTTTAGCTACTGGAATGGTGAGTGGTCTTTGGATGCAGGGGGATCTCAGTCATGGGGCGCTCTGGGCCTCTGAAATCTCTCATAGCTCAGTTATTCCCACAACACTGTGGTGTGAGACCCTGGAGAACACATCCTTTGTCCCTGAAACTGTCATCTGGATTTTACTCTGCACTCTCTTAGGTTCTCAGGTCCTTGTGGCCTCTGTTGAAAGGATTCACAACACACAGGGAGTTGTGTAGAACATAGACAGAGTTCACTGAGCATTTAAGGAGTGAGAGAGACAGTAGCCAAATGAACCACCGCCCTGACCTACAGTCCGGATGGCTTAACACACTATCCCAAAGTCTACAGAAAAGATCACTTTTTCTGAGGGGTGTTTTCCTCTCTAGGTGTGTTGGTGGATTCTGCTCATTCGTTTCCCAGATGCCCAGTCTTGAAATAATCATACAGAAACCGTATTATTACAACACTGCTTGGCCTATTAACTCACACTTCTTATTGGCTAGCTCTTATATCTTAAATTAATCCATTTCTATTAATCTGTTATTGCCACATGGTTGTGGCCTGCTGGTAAGGTTCTGTCTGGTGTTGGTCATCTGTCTCCTGTAGTGGATATAGGGCTTCTCTTCTAACTCCACATACTCTCTTCTCCTCTATCTGCTTGAAATTTTCACCTTGCCCTATTCTGCTCTGCAGTAGGCCCAAAGCAATTTCTTTATTAGCTAATGGTATTCACAGCATACATAGGAGAATCCCACATCACCTCCCCTTTTCTGTCTAAATATAAAGGAAGGTTTTAACTTCAACATAGCAAGATTACACACAACAAAACAGCTATCAAACAAGAATTATAGCTACAATATTTACATCTACTTTATCAACTAAGGAAAATGATAACTATTTATTCTTCAACTCCATCAAAGACCCCAGAAGGATATAATATTACCTAAGTTAACAGAAAGTGCATTGTAATCAACTTCTAAAACCCTAGAATTGACAGAGATATCTCCCTGTCTGGACAGTCACCCAAAGTTCTTCTGTTACATTGGGGAACCCATCTTCAGCCTACAGGCCCATAGTACCTGGCAGACTTTTCCATGAAGCAGGAAATTTCAAAGACAGATCCACCTATATTGGCAGTTTGTCAGTAACTTCCTTTTGTGTCCTGCAGAGTGTCTGGCGGACTCTTTCATAAAGCAGGAACCCTGAAACATATCACCTTCAGGCGAGTTCAGCAATTATTTTTCTGTGGGTCCTGCATGTCCAGTTCATACAGCATAACATCAAGCAGTCCAGGCAAGATCAGTTTCTTGCCTAAATGGCTAGCAAACTCCATAAGGAGCCTTTTCAATGCTCATCTTCCTCTTGAAGTAATTGGCACTGCCAGGAGCAGATATGTCTCATTGTCATAAAAAGTTCTAAGTTCCTAAAATGTTTTAAATACTATATTCTGTTAATCTTTGAAAAATTTGAAGATTATCTATCCATCTGAAATATATATCTTTATACATCAAGAAAACCTAACATGACTACAAGCTTGACTATTATAGATGACTATCTATTAACCTGCATTTCTTAATTATACATTACAGTTTTAAATGAGCTGCACAAACAATACTTTAATCAAGAGCAGAAATATACATATAACAAAATTGACCTTAAATTTGTATCAATAAACCAAGATCCACACCAATGCAAAATATCCATCTCTATAGCATATCTCCCTTTAAATGTAAACAAATATTTATAAACAATATTTGGGAATTTGGCATAGTTATCTCCAAACTTCTTCCTGCTTTTTGTTGGGCGAAGTAATTTTTTTTCAAAGACCTTTTGGGGAATCTTGGTCCATCAAGCCACATTAGGCTGGAAGGGATCCATAAGTTCTTATCCTCTGTGGAAACAAAAGCAGAATCTCTTTTCTAAAGCAACATAGACCCAAATTTTGAAGTCAAGATACCTTTAAAATATATATGTTGGTGTAGCTTAGCAGCCTGTACAATTTGAAATGCCTCTCTGTACTTAGCTCATTCACAGTCAAAAATTCAAAGTAAATACAATAATATACATAATCCAGACTCTCTGTATATATTCCATCTTTATGTGATTTATTTTTCTTTACTCCTTTAATCTGTGACTATCTGTAATCTTTTTCTTTAAAGACTTTACTTCTTTAAAAGCCATTTACTTCTTTTTATAACTATTTCTCTCTCCCACGCCTACGTACATTTATCTAACACTGTGACACATTTAGAGTTCTTATATATCTGACTCTGTCTTTATTGCATAACTGTAATTATTTTCTGACCAAGGGCACTTTTTTAAAAAAAATGCTAAGTGGGCATGACTAGGACCAACTTTGCAGTCCTGCTTGTTGGCTCTGCCCAGTCCAAGATGGCAGAGGCATGATCGCTGCCTCTGAGGGCCATGCATGCCACCCCAGCTCCAGGTTTGCAGCTGGTCTATGTCATCATTAAGCAACTATAGTGTGCTGCTCACAAACCCCATTTAAGTGACTCCTGAAAGAGTCAGAGTTCCTGCTGCCAGCACAAATCAGGAAGCCACCATTTTTTATGCTGAAGTCAGTAAGCTGTTTGTTAAAGGAGCCATGGCGCCCTTACTCGTCACCAGCAAACAGCGCCTATCTGAAAAAAGAAACTGTGTTTAACTCTTTTCTTTTGTGCCTAGAATTCTTTTCCAAGCTCAGGTTTTATGTGGCTGTAGTTGGCACACATTGGTGCACCATTAAGCAGTTTTTCAGGTCCATTTGTATTGATCTTAATTTTTTATTGTTATTGTGTGTATATGATGGGGGTCATGCTGCACAGCACACACGTGGAGGTCAGAGCTCAATGTCACAGCACCACTTTTCTGCTTCCCCTTCATCTGGGTTCCAGGGATCAAGTTGTCATCAGGCATGAGCTACGGTTATAAACACGTGTCACCACGAGTAGTTTTTTAAGTGGATGCTGGGGCTTAAACTCGGATCCCCATGCTTGCAAGGCAAACACTGTGTCACCAAGCCACCTCCTTATCTGCTTCTTAATCAGATGAGAGGTTTTCAATTATTAAGAAGTTTCAGTGCCCTTTGCTCACTGGCTCGAGAGTTCTGTCCCACTGGTCTTGGGAGTTAGGTTCTCCTTTCAAAGGAGGAAACTGAGGCACAGATATGCAGAATCCTTCTGGGATCCCCACACACACCATTGAAAGGCAGAGACGTGGCTCAGACCTGTTTCTAGAGTCTGAGCTCTTTTCCTCTGCTCAGGTACTGCCTGAATGTTCTGCTGCTGTGACTGGGCTAAGCCACCATCCCTCGGAAGCTCATGTTGGCCCAGGGAGCACCAAAGAGATGAGAAATAGAAAGGGGTTGGCATACGTTGTGACAATCCCAAAAAGTACAAGTTAATCATTCATTCGTGTCAGGCTCATGGGCACGCTTGTCCATTCCTGACCACTCCTGGTAACTTCTGTGCTCTGTGTCTTTCTCCTGTTCTACACGAATCTCAATTTTTCCCATGTAAAAGGGCTTCATACCCCCACTTCACCATGTGCTGATTAGCCAGCAAAGCCTGGGCATCCACCTATCTCCACTACCCTTTCATTGCTGTGGCTATAGATACCTGCAGTCCCGTGGTATCAGAGATCTAAACTCAAGATGTTTTATAGCAAACCCTTTACCCACTGAGCCATTTCCCAGAAATATCAGTTCTTTATATTTGCTGCTGAGGCTGGTTGGGAACACCTGCCCTCTAAGCAGCAAGTTGAGAGTTCCCTACAGGGTCCCACCCACTCCCATGAGACCCTTAAGTCAGGCTAACTGGTGACAGACTGTCACAAAAGCTATTCACTATCATGTGCTAATTACAAACTTTATCTTCAGGGTGCTTGAACTCTGACTGGGGATGTTCATAGGAGAAGAAAGTACTCTAATTTTTTATGACAACGAGGATAGTTGAAGGTAATAAAAACGACAGAGAAAAGCAATGTGGCATTCAGCTTCAATATTGCCTCTCCCTGCTCCCAGTCTCCTGAAGCTATGGCTTATGTACTTATATTTCCTTAGCAAAGCCATCCATCCTTGGAGGCAGAAGTGTATTTTACCATCAAAAATCTCTTTCTGCTCTCCCAATGCTTATAATCCAATTCTCACCAAAGGTGGAAATAGTGTTCCCACCAGCCCTGTCGCGACTGATGAAGGATGGCGGTCTCTAGTATCGATTTCCTCCTCCCTTCAGTTCCTAGAAGCCGTGTGAGAAACAGGGCTCATGCTCTCCTCTGACAGCTCTGTGCCCGTGATGGAGTAAACAGTGAACAGTCCCATGGAGAAGAATGGAAATAGCTTTTAAAGCCCAGATCACAAAAGACCCCAACAACTTAATATATCTGAGGAACAGCAGGAATCCAGCATGTTCCGAGGAGACGTAGGGCTTCTTAACTACAGTCAGGCTCATCACAAAATTCTTTATTTCTCGAAAATGGGGAAGAGAATCACCCATTATAGAAAAAGAGTTCTGTCCAACTTGGAGGGTCTTTTCTTTTTTCCCTTTTCTTATGACCAGGGAAAAAACCACCAATGAGAATTTCCTGTTCATGGCAACTGTAATTGTCATAACTCAATGGGAACTGGTCCAGACATTTTCTACAGGGAATGGTTTAACAAACAGTGACACAGAAGCTGGAAAGCTGGCTTAGTCAGTGTCTGCCCCACAAACAGAAGGACCTGAGCTCAAACTGTCAGCATCTACACTGAGAAGACAAGCATGGCTGTGTTGGTGTGGATTGGTAATGCAGTGGGTTGCAGAACAGGAACAGGAGATATCTGGAGTTCACTGGGAACCAGCCTAGCCAACTGGTGAGCTGTAGATTCTGTGAGAGAACAAGGGCTCAAAATATACAAGGTTGGGGGGGGGCAGTGAGATGGCTCGGTCTGATTATTTGTTTAGTCCCAGGAACCCACATGGTAGAGACAAATGAATTCTGCAAGTTGTTCTCCGACCTCTACACACGCACGGTAGCACACACCTTTGCATAGGTATGTGCAAAAACATGCATACACATACACACATATTTTAAATATTTATAAACTATAAGGCGAGTGGCAATGAGAATAAAGACCCTGACCTCTGCCTTCCACACGCATTTACACACAAAGAGAGAGTTAAGGGAACTCTGAACTACCACTGCTTCTCTTCCATGATTTCAAAATAAATACTTAAAGTCAATTAATAAATAAATACTTTTTAAAAATCAGTTTATCCAATGGTCCAGAATTAAATAGAAAACCGGTGCCCATTAGGAGATGAGTGGCAAAGGGCAGGCAGGGGCCAGCCTGGCCCTGGTGTGACTGCGATTCTGTTAGAGTCCTCTGTGCAAAGCCATCAGCTTGTGATGTCTCCTCCCTGGAAGACTGTTTCTTTGGTTAAAGAGCAGCTTCTAGGGAGACAGTCAGCGAAGCTGGCAGGTAGCTTTGTGAACTAGGTGTTCAGACAGGCAGTGGAACCCTTTTAAGATGCATTTGCTTGATAGTTTCCAGTGCGAACAATGAGAAATTATGAGCTGACGTGTTTACTCGGAGCATGGAGGCCATGCTGTGTGTTTAGCCAACAATGTTCTCCGTGTACTGCCCGCTGGCACCACCGTAATGGTTTACGAGGGAAGGAAAGTTACATCTTGCTGTCATGCATAGATGGTTCAGGACCTGAGAAGTGTGTGTGTGTGTGGTGGGGGGGTTAAACAGTAATAAGGAAATACATGTGTGCTTGCTGCCTGCTGTTTTCATTAAAAACTGAGGAGGGCATGAAAGTTGTAGGGTGTAATTTCAAATTACCTCAAGAACAAACCCCAAACATTTCTGGCCTACAATAAATGCATGTCCTTGGAGGATCTCAGTCTACATTTAGATGGAAAGAAGCCTTCTAAAGTTTGCTGGGAAAACAGACTGAGATGAAATCATTCCCCCAGGTTTCACTGGCTTGCTTCTTAAAAATTTATTTTTCCAAGATTTATTTTACTTTCATTTGTAGGTATGTGTACAAGGGTGCAGATGCACACGGAGGCCAGAGGAGGACATGGGATCCTCTCAAGCTGGAGTTACAGGAGGTTGTGAGCTGAGTGACGTGGGTGCTGGGATCTAAGCTTAGTTCCTTGGCAAGAGCAGCAAAGACTTTTAACAACTGACTTGTCTCTCCAGCCCCAAAGAAGAGGTTCTTAATGAGGAATTATCTAGCTTGGGTTGCCCCTGTGTGTATGTCTGTGAGGGGGGTCTAAATGATGCAGGAAGACCCATCCCATTGTGGGCAACACCATTCCCTAGGCAGTGAATGGTGAGAGTAACAATGAATAATGTTTTCATTTGAAGCCTCTGACTTTTAATATTCCTGGCTTTGACCCTCAGAATGATCTGAAAAGTAATTCCCCTACCCCCTTCTGGATCTCATAGAGCTCAGGCTGACTTTGAATGAACTCACTATATAACAGACAATGACTTGAACTCCAGATCCTCCTTGCCTCCCCTCCAGAGTTCTGGGATTACAGATATGAGTCACCACATGCAGTTTACAGGCATGAGCCCAGGGCCTCATGCTTGGTGAGCAAGCACTCTATGGGATGAGCAACATTCCCAGCCCAGAATAGGAAGCACCTCTGCTGGTTTGGCTTGCTGGACACCCCTATTTTTCTTTGAGTTTTCCATGGTGCCTCAGAGCTTGAAGAGGTTGTTTTGTGTGTAATCTTCAGTGGCATGCAATTCTTCTGGAACACGATGCTGAATTTAACATCAGAAGGAAGACTTCTGATCTCAGCTTCAGAAACACCACGGGACCCACGAGAGGGACAGAAGAGCCTCTTTGGGGAAGAAGTCACAGTGCGCACCCAAATACCAAGGCTGAGTAGCTGGAGCTTTGCTAGAGTGCTGGCTCAGATAGGGTCCTACCCAGATAAACTTCCCAGAGTTCCTGAAACATGCTCCTTCAAAAATCGGCTCTTTCCTCAGGGCTCTTCCGGCTTATTTTCAGAAACAGAGGGAATTGGAGGCAGAGCATTGGCTCAACAATTAAGAGCACTTGCTGCTCTTGCAGAGGACCAGAGTCCAGTTCACAGCACTCACATAGTAACTCAGAACTGCCCGCCACTCCAGCTAGAGGGGATCCAATGCCCTTTTCTGGCCTCTGTGTATTTCGCACTCACATGTGCCCATTCCCAGGCAGACACACATACAGAAGCATAAATAAAAATAATAAACCTAATAATTAAAAAATAAAATTCATCTTAATGTCTTGAACAAAGAAAATATATTCTAACTGTTAAACAATATCTAATTATTTAGCAACAGCTATAACCAACTCTTATTTGGTTTAAATGACTGACAAATTGATTGTTTGATTGACTGGTAGCCTCAGTTCTTCTCATGTTGACCTAATTCTTTTGCTGCACTGGACATTTTCTTTTTTTTTTGCGTGAATAGTAGACAATGAGTTTTTCAATGTCAGTTGCTAGATGTTGGTGCAGTCTCAGGAACACACATTTGTTCTAACATTCATCTGTTACTGAAAATTATTTTTGATTCACTTTGGTCCTAATTTTAAAATAAATAAATCTAGCTGAACAGGAAGGGTACTCACTCCAGAGTTACACATTCCCAACCAATCAGGGAAGACAATTCTGTGGACTCTACCAATACTGATGATGAGGTGAGGTTTGCTGACATACGTGATGGAGGCCAGCGCTGCTCCCAGCAGCCTTTGCACCAGGCCCTGATTGAGCTCATCCTCCACTGAGGTTCTTTTCTGGGTCTCATGGGTAATTTTCTCACATGCATACTCACATGCTCTCTCCTGTCTGCTACTTTGTCCCACAAACTGTAGACTCTGCTTTCTTCTTGTAGCTTGTGACCCCATCTTTTCAATGGATGGCATCTCTGAAGACACCCCTGGGTTTCAATGGATGGCATCTCTGAAGACACCCCTGGGTTTCCACCCTGTGCCTGAGCTACAAGGGGCTGCATGGTTCTGCTCATCTGAACCTTTTCTTTCCGTCCTTTGTGGATCTATTTTTGGAGTTATTACCAATGATCTTTCATATATTTTATCTATTTTTGCTGTTATTTCAAGCATGTGCCTGAATTTTGTATCTGTAACTTCATTTTTTGTTAGACATAATATTTTCTATGGACTTTTTTTAACTCTAGAATTCCTTCATGCACTTTTGAAAATGCTTTGATACTGTAAATGAAACACTCCCACTGAGGCCCAAATTAAAAGACACTCCGTCACTAAATCACATCAGAGATTCAACAAAAAGATTGAAAAGCTCATTTTAAACTCATTATAGACTTCCCCAAGCCAGCAGGGACTGCTCACAAGTAGCAGCCTGTAGCAGCCTGTGTTCTTGATCAAAGCTGCCACGAGCTGTTTGCAAAGCAGGGTATTTTAGCGGCAATGTCTCCATATGCACTTGAGGTTGGCTTCAAACACAAGCAAAGCCCCACTATATTCAAGCCCATCACAGGAGGGACTGTAAGAACTGATGCCATCAAGGCTGGAGAGGTGGCTCAGGGGTTGAGAGCATTGGCTACTCATACAGAATTCAGTTCCCAGCACTCACATGGAAGCTCACACCCATATGTAACTTCAGCTCCAGGGGATCTGTTGCCCTCTTCTGGCTTCCATAAGCACCTGCACTCACATGGTGCACATACATTATCAATAATTTGTGTAAATATGAACTGATTGGCAGTGCTGAGAGCTTTGAAAGCCTTGTGCTGTCTAATTTAATAAAGGCAGTAACTTTTAGAAAAGTACCCTTCTGTTTTTCCCAATACCAGAGGGGAAAATTGGGGGGAATAAAGAGATTAATGTTCCTAAGCAGAACATCTATATATCCCACCCCCAGACCCAGAGAACATAACAGAAAAATCAAGAAGATTTTAATACTCTAAAGGTGGGAGGAAGTTCTGAAAAGCTGTCTTCTGGACAGGAAATGACAAATGCATTCTTGAACACGTAGCAGGTGAGGTTACCTAATAAGGCCTGTGTGCATGCATGTGCACACACACACACACACACTATGCAAATAAGAAAAGAGGGTGCTGGAGAGATGGCTCAGAGGTTAAGAGCACTTCCTGCTTTTGTGTTCCCAGCATCCACATCAGACAGTTCACAACTTCCCGTCACTACAGCTCCAGAGGGTCTGACACTGTCTTCTGGCTTCCACAGGCACCAGCACATAGACGGCATACACACAGAGAGACGGACACACATACGCATGAATAAAAGGCAAATCCTTAAAAAAAATAGTATGGGAAAAAAGAAGAAAGTGTCAGCCGGTGTCCAAGAAGAATAATAGAGGATGCCCCCACTGTAATTGCAATTAATAGTGTTGATAACAGTGGCTGACTGTGTCATCCTCAGATATCAGTAGCTGACGTGAGAATCCACGAAACTCTAACTTCAAGTAGCACATGAGCAGCCTCTCCTCCCTGGGTAGAGAGACCTGCGGATGTAAAAATGCCTTCTATGCCATCTTTCTCACATGTGCTGCTCTTTGCAAAAGAACGAAAGCACTTTCCTACCTGCCTCTCAGCCACCCTGTAAGTTGCCGGTGGAAATCATGCTAAAGAGGCACAAATGAGCAGTAGCAATGCTGGCAAAATCAATATTGACTATAGATCATATGGCATAAACATCGTGGAGCATATTAGGATAAAATATGAGCTGCTATAATCTGCACACTACGGGGAAATTATCGAGGCACAATAGGCTCAGTAAATATTTACTAGGATGGTGTACCTGAAGCCATGCCCAATATCCTATCTCAGCTTGTGTACTAGTCAGGGTTCTCTGGGGAAAAAGACCCAGTAGGGCTTATATAGGTCTATAAAGGGAGATTTATTATGGGAATTGGTTCACACCATTACAGAGGCAAGGAAACCCCCACCATATGTCATACTTAAGCCAGAGAGCCAGAAAAACACAAGTTGAAGTTCAGTCTCAGACCGAAATGCTGTGCCTAGGGTGAGAGATGGGAATTGGGAGGGCAGGGTGAGGATGGAAGTGTAAACCCAGAGTGAGGATTGAGAGTGATGGAGAGATCTCATCTCCTCTTACATTTTTTTCTCCGTTAGCAAAATAGAAAGGATTTTACTCTGTATCAAAATGAGAGTTGACCTCTTCCAGAAACACAGATGTGCACCCTGAGCCCCAACAAAACTGAGCTACAACTTGATGTGAAATTAACTAACTACAAGGTGACACAAAAGATGGATGTTGTTGTTATTGTTGTTGTTGTTAAGTAGACATGAGCTAGAGTTATCTGAGAAGAGGGAACCTCAATTGAGAAAATGCCCCCATCAGATGGGCTCAAAAGCAAGTCTCTGAGGGTTTTTGCCCTGATTAATGATTGATGTGGGAGGGCCCAGCACCCGGATCACTGTGGGTGGTGCTACCCTGGGCAGGTGGGTCCTGGATTCTCTAAGAAAGCAGGTTGAGCCAGCCATGGGAGCAAGCCAATAAGCAGCATCTTCCATGGCCTCTGCATCAAGTCATGCCTCTAGGTTCCTGCTCTGACTTCCCTTCACAATGGAAGTGCTGGGGACGTGGGATCCAAATAAACCATATCCTCCCCAGGTTACTTTTGGTCATGGTGTTCATCACAGCTATAGATATATAACTAGGACAGCACATAAAACTAAACAGCCACAAGTTCACATACACACATGCACACACAAAAATCCCAGTTGACACTTAAAATTAACCAACCACAAAAAGCTCAAAAAACCAAGTCGTAACTACAAACTCTGAAATTCTTTATTCTTAACTATATATATATAACACACACAGACACACATATATACTACACTCCTAAATATATAATTATAACCTGCTCAGTCTGTATAATGATGCTTTTAGGTATGAGTTCAGGGCTGACCATTTGGTATTGAATAACCAATTATATGCTCCTCCCTAGGGAAGACTATTTCTCCAACTCCCAGCATTGTGCAGTTGCCTGCAGTTCTTGTCATGGGTGCAGAGGCCAGCCTGTCTTCCCTGGCACCTATGGTGATCCACATGCTGAGATTTTCAGCAACTTTCCATACCAAAGCATCTGACTTCAAGCAGGATATTCCCCAACACACTGCGCTGTGCTCCTAAGAACACGTCTTTGAAATGCAAGGGCAGTGTGCTTGGAGTGGCTGGGAAAGCCGCTGAGTAAATGAATCTCCCTTCCACCAGTCAACCACTATAAAGTCCACTGATATTTATTACTCTCATTCCTCGTAATATGTTTTTACATTGAATTTTCCATCTGTCTCATACATGAGCCTTCACAGCACAGCTGTGGTACACATGCTTTTAGAGAGCATGATAGGCTGCTTTTCTCCTTAGGCTGCAGGATCATTGCCTCGGAGGAGAATGTGTAGCTGGAGGATCTTGACTACACAAGGCTTGACAAAGGCACATAGCTTCTGCCATCTCAGAAGCTGACTATCTTCCCTCACCCACTGGATTATGGGTGTTTACTACAGTTGACTTCCCTTCTCCCACAAAAACAACAACAACAACAACAACAACAACAAAAAGCAATGAACTAGTCATATCCCTTCCCACCTAAAGACAAGCCTCAGCTGTTGGATGCCTCAACTATGGCAGGGAAGGACTGGGTTCACAAGCAAACAGAAGAACCAATACTCTGTAATAGGGAGTGGAGACTGAACTATGAAGAAAATGACTTAAAGGCTTTGAAAAAATAAGAATATTTTTCTGGTATATAACACAGTGACAGGGCACTAGCTGAGCATGCCTAGTGTCTTTGGCTTCAACTTCCAGCATATGCACAAAAAGGAGTTTGATACTCTTGATCAGAGGAGGGCAGGTGCGTGTGAAGGCATGCATGTTGTCGTCCACTTGCTGAGCTGACAGTCACTGTGGTTAAAGCAGACTTGGAACTGCAGGTGATGTGCACTGTCCCCTCCTTCTCTTTGTTAAACACAATTGTCACTTACTCTAGATTGGAACAGACTTCTGCTGTCTGCCTCTAGTTTTAAGAATAAAATTAAGATGTCAGCTAAGAGATGTATTCCCAACAGAATGTGTGACTGACAAGCCTTTTCCTCACAGGTGAATTAGAAGGATGTGCTGCTCAAAAGTTGACTGCAGAATCCTCCCAGACAGAGAGTCCATCTTGCCTGCAGGACCGCTGCCTGCTGTAAGTGTGCACTTGTGATTCCAATGCTGGGGAACAGGAGACAGGAAGACCCCTGGGGCTCGTGGGTCATCTACCCCACCTGATCAGTGAGCCCCAGAACTGTGAGAAACCCTGCCTGAAAAACCAAGGTCCTGAAGGACGACACCAAGGGGTGATCTCTGGCCTCCATACACACGCACTGGTACACACCGGAGCTTGCAAACACAAAAATAAAGTCATAAGTGAAAAAATAAATAAATAAAGGTGGAAGATGCGCTTTGTTGGCTGTCTGGCTCCTGGACAACGTACATCTGTGACGTCTAGGGCTCAGATAACATCAGTGGGATGAGTTCAGGGCTGTGGTGAGAGGCCACTGTGTCCAAATCACAATTTTATCTTTCGACCTCTGTATTGATTCCTAAGCATAGTGTAAACAGACTATAAGACACAGCAGGCTTCGGGTAAGTAAAGATCAAATAAAGAATGCCAACTCGGTGATGTTTTTGAGTAAGTGAAAATAGAATAGTAGATTGATAAAGAATACAATGCTCGGCAGGGGAATGGGCTAGGTGAGCCCAAGAATTGGGCAGCTCAAAAGAGGCACTTGGGAAAGAAAGGCGCTCCACAGCTTCCCAACAAAAAGAATTGTAAAGGTTTTACTTAGACTTGCCAATCACCCTGATATGTTTGTTACATAAGGCTTTTTTCTTCATCAAAGTATCACACTATACCTCATACACACACAGGATTGCTATTTGTCAACTTAAATTTAAAAGAAAGCATTATAATAAAAATTCCTCTTTCCAGAACGAATCTTTCCACCCCGAAACATACATGCACTGAATGTACACAATGGAATATTATATGGCCTTAGAAAAGGAAGGCACGCTGCCATCCGCAAGAACATGGATGAATTCGGAGGACACAACGCTAAGTGAAATAAGCCAACCACTGGAGGACGTGTCATGTACATTCATAGAAACAGAAGAGAATTGTGACTTACAGGGGCTGGAGGTGGACAGGAAGTCATTGTTCAACAAGTATAGTTTCCTTTGTACACGAAAATTAATCCCTACAGCCCTGCTCCATGGCTGAGGTTAGCTCACTTGACGGAGGGCTTGCTTAGTATGATGAGAACCTCTGTTCTGTCCCCCCAACCCCATATAAATTATACATGCAATCTTAGCACTGGGTAGGTGGAAGGAGGAGGACAAGGAATGAAAGGCCATCCTTGGCTTCATAGCCAGGCTGGGCTACATAAGACCACATCTCATGAAGGAATGAGAACAGGGGTTCTGTTCTATAACATAGAGAATACTCTCAAGTAACTGTGGTGTGCTTAAAATATCAGAGTACACACCCACTGTCAAACGGTCATACTATACTAAAAAATCAAGTAGCTAACAATATGAAAAAATGAATAGCTAAAACTAAAAGGAATTTCTTGATAATAGTCTCACTTCTCAAGGGGAATGCTAGTCATTTTGGCCTGTGGTGGGATTAATTACTGAGTTACTGAGGGCTTTCCTCTCACTCACTTTGCTCTGAAATCTGCTCTGAACCTCTTCCAGTCAGAATGGCCAGACACCATAGCATCAAGTTCAAGCCAACAAGTATTGCCAGAGATCTGATCTACTTGTAGTAGGCACCTGTCATTGTTGACATTGGCTGCCAACTAGAGGAGCCCTAGTGTCACCTAGGAGACAAAGCTCTAGGTGTGTCTCTGAAGGAGTGGCCAGTTTGCTTCTCTGTTGCTGAGGTAGGTACCCTGACTAAAAGCAACATGGGGGTAGAAGGGGTTATTTAGTTTACACACCCCAATCCAGTCCATCATGGAAAGATGCCAGGCCAGGAACTCAAGGCATGAGTTGATGCAGAGGCCATGGAGGGGTGCTGTTTACTGTCTTGCTCCTTATAGCGGCCTCAGCCCGCTCTTAGAGAACCTAGAACCACCTGAGCAGGGTGGTACCATTCACAATGGACTGGGCCCTTCTACATCAATCGTTAACCATGACAGTATCTCCACAGACACATACTTGGCCCCAGGCACAAGAAACATAACTAACACAACGCACTGAAGTTCAGCCCCAAACACTGATGTCATTAAACACCCTAATGCTACCATGCTTTTTTTCTTCCTGCCTCCTGAGTCCCTAGAACACTCACCTTTTCTATGAGTTCTTAACCAATCACATCACCTCTTCTCTACCACCACCAAGAAGCATCTAACACCCACAAGGGATATTTCCACGAGGCAACTTTAGAAGACTGCTATTAGCTATTAGGCATTTCTGTTTGACTCTAAATATCTTCCCAGAAGTGCCAATTTGCCAGCAAGCTGTGGAATCTAGCCTGAGCCAGTCGTAAAGTCCCAAATCTGAGTCGCTAACACAGCTAGCCGCGGGGCTCGGCTCTCGGCATCTGTCAAGATCGTGCATTTTCTGCCAGCAGCATCTGAGCTATTTAAGTGGGTGACAGCCTGCGCCTAGAACAGCATATATAGTGAGCTAACATCAGAGGAGCTGAATGTAAAATGTCAGGACAGCTTAGCCACAGCATGGGGGAGGCTTGGAACCAGCACTTGCTCTCCCTACCCACATTTTAAAGATAGGAATGTAGTCAGTTTCCCACACTGGCCACAGATTTGCTGTAAAGACAAAGATGACCTTGGGGTTCTGCTCCTCCAAGCTACAGGCTCGTTGTCACTAGCCCTGGATTACGCCTGTACTAGGGATTGAACCCAGGGCTATACATATACTAAGCAAGTGCTCTACCCACTAAGCTACATCACTGTACTCAGCATTTCTCCTTGTAAATATCCGTTTTATTTTTATGGATGTGTGTGCACACACATCTTTCATTTCTCTCTGTATGCACACATAACTGTAGATGTATACCATGTTACTTACACTTACTTTATACACATATGCCCAGATACTTGCTTACTTAAGCCTATCTGCAAACACGTTGTCTTTGTTTGGACTTCGCTCCTCCTCAACATTTAGACAATCACACACCAAGAGCTATGCTATCTTATTGACAGACAGGAGTTGCAGGGGATGGGTGACAGGGAAGAACAATGGAAGTACAGGACGCACATGTGGCTGGCACTCACTCACATGGAAGCCCCTACCCTTCTTCTCACTATCCACGGAGGTTGCTTTTAGATTCTTGGTTCTGCGGGAGTCATTTGCCACTAAGTCAAAACTGAACTTCGACTCCGTTGAGGGAAGTTGCAATGCGAAGGACAGAGAATCATGACAGACAGGCTCCTAATTACCAAGGCCCTCTGCACTGGTGTCTGGGGGAGAACAGAAGTGAAAACAGCTGTAATAAAGCAGGTGAGAGCACATCAGAAGGACAGGAAAATGCCAAGATGTCAGACAGCAGCTCCAGGAAGTATTACGGTCTGTCCTCTATTCTGGATTGTACATGTAATATGTATGCATTTACATGTGTTACAGTATTTTGTGAAATAAATGGAACTATAAATATATAGAAAATAATACAGCCTATAGAGTATAATACAGTATAAAACACTATATTGTTATTTTTGCACTTGGGGGGAGCCAAAGTACCCATGATATTTCATATATATTTAATTTAAGTTGTATATTTTTATAAACATCGTATATAGCCTCATGGTGTGGCTCATTTTGATTTGTCACCATGGCAACAAAAATAATTATCTCACTAGAAAAATTTTATGACTAAAGTTAGCAGACACCCAGCTCTACTACCAGGCTTACTTTTAAGGCTTGCTTTGATATTCTAAATATGTATGGAGTCATTTAGTAAATCATTAATAAATGAATTTGTCTGTACTACCCATATGACATGACAAAGAAAGATGCTATCCACCTTAGGGTGTGTGTGCATGTGTGTGTGTGTGTATGTGTGTGTGTGAGTGTGTGTGTATGTGTGAGTGTGTGTATGTGTGAGTGTGTGTGAGTTTGAGTGTGTGTATGTGAGTGTGTGTGTTTGTGAGTGCTAGTGTGTGTGTGAGAGTGTGTGTGTGAGTGTGTGAGTGTTTGTGAGTGTGTGTGTGTGTGTGTGTGTGAAATTAAACTAAATTTAGCCTGAAGACACCTCCATACTGAGTCCTTTCACACCAAGCTGCAATCAAGCTCAGCAAGTAACTTCGGAGTTTACTTCCACAACAAACAAGCAGCCTCAGCCAATCACAGGAGCTGAGCCTTAGCCAGTCCCAGGTAGTCCACTAATTGAACTCTAGTTGACTGCCAAGCTGTAACCAGCTAAACTATTCACCCTTTTCTGCTGTTTTCCATTTTGTGTTGCCTGATCCTAGGGCTGAACAGAGTCCACAGAACCTGCTCTGGCTTTGAGAGCTGCTCATTTTTCTATCCTTTCTTTGTAAACTAAACTACCAAGTCTGCTGATGCATTGGAAGGCTCTGTTTGCACTGCTTCTTCCGCTCCAGAGAGGTCCAGTCATACAAATGAAGGTCTGACTTCGGATCCATTCACAGTGTGTGTGTGTGTGGGGGGGGGTTATGTGCATATACGTGCATGTGTGTGTTCTAAGATTACTTCACTGAAGCAATGCTGGTCCTGTCTGGATTCACATCCCTTCCTGAACGTTGACCTCATATATGCTCACCCACGTACCAATGGGCCGTGTGCCAGGACTCAGTTTCTTGTTCCAAGACATGACATGCTCATTAGAAAATCAGCTAGAGCGAGTGTGTGTGAACTCATCCTAAGGTAGCATGTATACTGCTGAAGGGGACTCAGCTGGTCTGTGATGGGGAGGCTTGTGGGCACATCTAGGGGAGAAATCAGATCCATCTTCTCTTTTGTTTTATTAAAGCCTGGGGATCGCAGACAGGGAGATGGGTGCCGGGTACACTGTGCCTGCCTTTCTCACTCTCTGTTGGTTTCTGCACTTAACTCCTTTAGTTTCTCATGATAGATGACAACCAAAGGCAATATTTATACCCAATCTGCGTAGCTGCTATAGTGAAGGGAATCATATCTCTGTCTCTCTCTTACACACACACACACACACACACACACACACACGCACACACTTCTGCCCACCACAACCAGCCTCACTGTGGACCTAGAGCAGGTTCTGTCTTTAATCTATATGCTTTTTTACTTTAATAAATCTTTGTTTAACAAAAGCACCTTCCATTTGTGTTATAAAGCTGTTTTTCTTTCACATTTATTCAGAGAATTTTAAAGCTCCATGTTGTATATGTTCATGTGTTTTGCTGACCTACCCTTGAAAATGTGAACAGGACTAACATTTTGTCTGTGTGCACATGTACGTGTACCTTCAGAGACCACAAGAGGGCGTCAGATTGCCTGGAGCAGGAGTCGCAGACAGTGTGAGCCACCCGATGAGGGTACTGGAAACCACACTCCTATCCTCTGCTAGGACAGCAGGTGCCCTTAACCGTTCCAGCTCCCTCTGCTAACACTGATATATGTATATATCCAAAATCCCACAACTCTACTTCTTGCCTTATTAGATTTATCCAGAGACACAGAACCATTAAATAGGGTGCGGGAGGGGTGGGTGTGGATGGAGAGGTGGGGATGATCCCAACCATTCACCTAGTATTTCATTATGATTTTATCTGGCCACCTTAAACACAGAAGGGTGGAAGAACTTTCCTATCCAATCAAGTCTCCCATCTTCTGGTCATCACTGGTTGCCAGGTGCTGACTGGGTACAAAGCAGAACCTTGGTTCCATCACAGAGATCTGTGTGACCTGTGAAAGGCTGGGCAAGGCGGTATCAACCAGAAGCTAATCTGTAGGGTCAGACTAACCCCATCCCAGGCGGCTCATCCTGTAAGAGCCAAGCAGGCGGCATTGGCTGAGGACAACAGACAACACTATGGAGTTCTGGTTCTCTTGAGAGATAAAGTGGTTATTTTCACAGTACCACTGTCATTAAGATGCCACAAGAGCTGGCCAAAGGATTTCTACTTGAGTAACAGAATAGACCTACAACAAACTCAACCTGTTTCCCACAGCACAGGTATCCTGAGTCACCAGCCATGGAGATCCGCACTTTCAATGCGTTATAAACTTTTCAAATCTATGTTTGTTTGTCCTTTGAGAATTTCACACATGGATACAATGAATCTTGGTCATATGCATCCTGTTCCCCCACCCAATCTCCTCACAGATGTCCCCACATCCTCCTCACACTTTTGTGCTTTTAATTGTTCTATTTTAATGCAATTTTAATTACTAATTTTAACTGATTCCAATTCATGCTTCACCATCCGTCCACCAGTGTGGTTCCATCCACTGGAGCATGGCCAACTCACCAGGAGCCACATTCCTGTGGAAAAGTGACTCCACAGTTGGCCTTCAAGTTCTAGTAATTTCTCAACTAGGGATGGGATCTGGCAAGCCCTTCCCCCACCTTCCCTGTTGGCTAGCTTGATCATGTGTTCAGGCCATGTGCAGGCAACCCTGGCTGCTGTGAGCTGCTGAATGCTGTGGTCCTGTTACATCCAGACTGGTTTGCTCCTGTCCTCCCCGACTTCTGGCTCTTATGACCTAACCTTAACCTTAGCAGCAAGTTTGGCCAGCTCCACCTCTGCTGCGGAGGACAAAACAAACCATCTTAAACTAACTAGAAAGAGCAACCTTTGAAGTTGATTCGGGACATGTTTTCAACTGATATTTAAGGGCGATTAGCAACACCAGACAGCAAAGTAAAAGTTCAAATACCGAATGCTTGAGCTAAACAATAAGTGCTCTCAAGAACAGAGAACCACTTAATTAATTAATTAATTAGATAATTAGGCTAATGCAAAGTGTGCATGAAACAGCTCAGGAAAGGACTGGAGACATAACTCAGTGGTTAAGAACACTGGCTGCTCTTCCAGAGGACCCAGGTTTGATGCCCAGCACTCTCATGACATCTCACAACTATCTGTAACCCCAGTTCTAGGGGAATTTTACCCTCGGTCAACCTCTGAGAGCACCCAGCAACATTCAAGTGGAGCACAGTCATTCATACAGACAAAAGACAGATGTACATAAAATAATAATAAAAATAATTATAGAAGCTCGGGGAAAGTCAAAAAAGTTTACTGGGATTAAAAGTGGAAGGAAAAGTATGAATGATTGGAACCAACAGGAAACATGTTTTTGTCTGGATGAGAAGGGATTCAGTGGATTCCGCGGAGGGAGGCACGTTTGCTGGGTCTTTCCAGATGGAACCGTGGGTGGCCGCAACAGGGAGTGAGTGGATTGCAGAGAGGCCACCACCTGAAGAAGGGCACAAGGAGTTTTTTTTTCAGCTACCGAACGCTGCTCTAAATTTACTGCCTCCTTAAATACCCGAGAAGAAGAAAGGCAGGAGAGGCACAGACAGCTGAAGAAAGGCCAATAATTGAGGTGATGTGTGTTCAAATTAGCAATTTCCAAATCAAGCAAAGGCATCATCCTGGTCAGGAACTGTGCAATCGAAAAAAAAAAAAAGCAAACCAGAAATCTTCAGCAAATCTGAAATATACTGGGAAACACATAAGAAAACTCCCTAGAAAGTTACCGGAGAATGACTTTGCCACATCCCAAAGGAGAAGTTATTCTCTAAGGACATAAAAAGCATCAAGCAGGAGGAGAAAGGAGGCAGCTGGAGAGATGGCTCAGGAGCTAAGAGCATTTGCTGCTCTTCCAAAGGCCCAAAGTTCAGCTCCCAGCATCCACTCTGGATATAAAGTCTAAGATTAAATACTCCCTCCTTCCTCAGGTTGCCGTGGTCAGAGTCTTTCTATCACGGCAGCAAGAAGCAAGCTACAGCAGTGCTTGCTACTCCCCATGGGGAATTCGTAGGATGGTGACCAAAGCCCCAAGACGGAGCCCTGCCCACACGCATGTCTAACTTCCCTCTCTTCCCACAGCGTGCTAAACTCCTGCTGCAAATCTGCCCTCCCTGCTAACATGTTTTCTCCTCCTCTGCCTCTGGTCTCTGCAAGAATCCATGCTTCTCGGGTTTGTGCAGCTGATATCTCCCTGCCTTTCAGATTTCTAACCCAGACACTTTTTTCAGAGAAGAGGTCTTGCCTACCACTCAGCTAAAGAAGCACTCAAGTCCTAGTTTATAAAAACTGATTTTGTTTTATCTGTATAGCTCATAGAATCAACTCACATTTCCCTGCTTTTTATGGATTTGATGTCTTTGTCTTACCTCTGAAATTCATGCTCCACACGAGCAGCATTCACTGCTCTTGCCTCTAGCCAAGTGCACTGTAGAAGGAGGAATCAAGTCATGCCAACACCGTGCACCACGTTCTACGTGGACCCCAGTGTGCAACTATGGAAACAGAGACAGAACACTGAAGGATTGGCACATGTGGAGAAAATGACAGATGTGGGGTCTGAACCACGGATGATTTCACACATCAGCAGAACCATCTGCCTGCACTGTAAATCCTGCTTCCTGTCCAGGTTCAGAAGAGGCATCTACCGGAGCAAGCCAGCCTGAGTTTTAGCAATTCAGTAAGACATACCTACAAAACCAGCTAACACACACCTACCTATACAGGGTACAAAACCGTAGCTCCTTTAGCACACACATATATTTAACATAATATTTGTATTTATTTTTTGAACTCTTTATCCATGTACAAATAAATTTGATAATACCCACCCTCCACTTCTCCCTCCAACTCCTCTAGTGACTGCCTAACCCATTTCCTTCCAAATTTCATGTTCTTTTTAAAAATATTATTATTAATAATTTCCTGAATCTAATTAGTGTTAGCCATATGTGCATGGGTATAGGGGTATAGGGAGTAATACTTGATAGATTATATGTATCAGAAGACTCAACAATTAAGATACAAAGCATATTGTTCCCAAAAGATGCCTGGTGTCGCTGTATAGTCTATTCCCCCAGATGCTCTTGGTCCTAGGTTCCAACTGATATTCTGTTTGACACAGTAAATTAGCTTTCAGCTCAAGAAAATGAAAAGAAATTAACTCAGAGGATGAGGGCCATTTTGTTCCTGGCTTCCTTTGATTAATATAATGATATGGAGATTCCTGAATGTTAACACAATTACAAATGATTTTTGCTGTGTTGGGTAATATTTTGTTATATACATATGTGACCATTTTAAAGACTCATTTTTAAAATTATGTGTATCATATATGTGGGTATGTTTACTATCTGTGTGTAATGCTCACAGTCACCAGAACAGGGTGCTGGATCACCTGGAACTGGAGTTATAGATTCTTGTGAGCCACCATATGAGTTTTGGAAATCAAACCCAGCTCCTCTTCAACCCAGCTTCTCCATACACCTGGCTCGTTGGAGAGACAGGATGTTGCTCTGCTGTTCGATTCTCTCTCAGTCCTAGGTAGAGTCTGTACCCTCAGGATCTTGGTGTTGGGTTTCATGGGTCATTTCTTCGGCAATGACAGTTGAACCCTGTCTTTTGCAACTTGAATCTTGTCAACATGCCTTTCTGTCCCTCCTGGAAAATGTTCTGCCTATCTCTGCCATCAGGAATGAGCCCATGCCCTGGGAATGGAAGAGTTGGAGGGAGGGAAGGGAGGAAGAAAGGATATCATTATATTTTAATTAAAATAAGTTAATCAGTTAAAATAAATCTGTTTTCATTAACAGATAAATGAATAAATAAAATTTGGATAAAGAAAATATATAGAGAGATACATACTTCAGCTCTAAAGAAATTACAAAATTTGTTGGAAAACTGGTGGACTTGGGGCTGGAGAGATGGCTCAGTGGTTAAGAGCATTGCCTGCTCTTCCAA
>LOEQ01004845.1:40132-69323 GCA_001685075.1 Bramus lutescens | reverse complement strand
TTCTGGCCTTCAGGCATACATGCAGACAGAATATTGTATACATAATAAATATTTTTTAAAAAACTGGTGGACTTAGAATACACATAAATAAATAAATAAATTGCAGACTCTAGCCAATAATTTATATACATATGTAGTCAAACATATGGGCACAGTGTGACTGTAGAAAAGAGAACAGAAAAGGCTAAACACTAGAGCATGAGAAAGAGCTGGATATTGGTAATGGACATGGGGATACAAAGCTGATTGTTCTTCTAGTTCTAATTCTGCCATGGATTTTTTTTCTTTTCTTTCCTTCTTTCTTTCTTTTTTTGAGACAGCTTTGGAGTCTGTGCTGGAACTAGCTCTTGAAGACCAGGCTGGCCTCAAACTCAAAGAGATCCGCCTGCCTCTGCCTCCCGAGTGTTGGGATTAAAGGCGTGTGCACCATCACAACCAGGTCAGGACTTTTCGGTTTTAGTTCTGGGTACAAATTTATTCTATAGTGAAAGTGAAGGCCTACAGCATCAGAACAGTTTTCCTGAAGTTCACCTACAACAAACAAGTTCACATTGATATCATCTTGCAGCACCTACAGGAGACCGGTTCCAGAATGCTCTATGGATAACAAACCCTGGGGTGTTCAAGCTCCTTATGTGAAGTAGCATGATAATTGCATGTAACCTGTGACTATTCTGCTGATTACTTAAGTCACTGCTAGGTCACTTCAAATTGAGGTATTGGACTGCAGATGTGTGATGTTTATTTTGCTTGCAAATTTTTATAATAAAGTTTATAAAAATAAAAATATATAAAGCATTTTTTATTAAAAAAAAAGACAAAAATTTAATAAGGTTACATGGAGCACACATCGATGCTCCAGGGAAAGGGCTCACACACATGGGACTTTCTTCCTTGTGCCAGGAGCCTAGGTTCTCCCACCAACACTAAAGCTTGTGCAGAGTCAATCCTCAGTCCCTCATCATAAGTTGAATTTCTGCCACCTGCATGATGACCACCTCTTCATCCCATAACCTGGCAAAGGTCAAACACCCTGGGGTCCTGTATCCTTTTCAAGGCCCCAGCCCTTCTTTACAAGTCAGTGGACCTTGTGGCCTTGAAACATCAGCTCTATGATGAATACAAGAATGGTTCTACCTCTGAAAAGATGACCCAAGTCTCATACAGATGCTGAAGTCTAAGAATTTCAAATTTCAAATCTTGGACTACAACAGTGAGGAGAATATTATTTTACAACATGTAGTATCCAGGCAGTTTTGTATTAATCTATGCCTAGAAGAATTTTTTCACATGTTCACTATAGATTTATAAATGTCAAGTTCCATGTTTTATAAGGTATAATGAACAGCAACTAACCAAAATTAAAAGAGCAAAGGATATAAAAACATGATGCATCAAAAATGAAATACAAACGAAGGAGCATGGAGAGATGGCTCAGAGCGTAAGAGCACTGGCTACTCTTGTGAGTGGCCCATGTTCAGTTCCCGGCATCTGGTTCATTAGGTTCACAACCATCTGTAATTCCAGCTTCAGAGGATCTGATGCCATCTTCCCACCTCCAAGGGTACCACATACACGTGGCACACACAAACACACACAGACACACAACTATACGTCATTTAAAATAAAATAAGCATTTTAAAAGGTTTAAAGAAAATACAAATGAAAGGACACTGGTGAAATTTTTGAAGTTCACCTACGACAGCTTCTAATTGGTGTCCTTTTACAGCGCCTATGGAAAACAGACTGGGGGCGGGGGGTGATCCAGATCCTTATGTGAAGCGGCAGAGCAATTCAGAGCAATCTGTGACTATCCTGCTGTGTGGCTAAGCTACCTCAGCCACCTAAAATCCTCTGCAGTGTGATTGCTGTACAAACTTACATGCAAGGCACCATTTAGAGAATAAAGAACAAAAGCAGACTTGTATGGACTCTATGGGGATGCAACTAAAAATATATTCCGAGAGGGCTAGATAGGCATCTCAGTCAGTAAAGTGGTCGCCGTACAAGCATGATGACCAGAGTTCAATCCCCAAAACTAACGTTTAGAAAGTTGGGTGTGATGACACATGGGTTGTATGCTCAACAGTGAGGAGGGAAGATAAATGGATTCCTGTGGTGTCTAGGCAGCCTTAAGTGTGAGCCCCAGGTCCCAGTGAAAAACCCACACTTGAGGAATGGCACCCAACGTTGATCTCTTGTCTACACATGCATGTACATAAATAGGTGTGCACTCCCACACACAATTCATACACATGAACACACGTGCACACACATGGATACTGAGGGAGAGAAAGCCACTTTTCTTTGGTATTGAAGCTTATTTTATGTTGCCCATACCCCAGCGATGGCCCCATACCACGCAATTCCATGCCCTTTCTTTCTTTCTCACTAAAAAATCAAAAACACAAACAAACAAGAAAAGAAAAACACATACACACACACATGAATAACAGCAGCAACACCAAAAACCCACAAAAAGGGAAAACAAAATATACAAGTAAGTGGCCAAAAAGACCAAAAAAAATGACAAAACAAATTAGTATGTGGCAAAAAAATAAAACTGCAAAAGTAACTACTGGGCTCATATTGTGCTGGTTGTCTGCTACTGGGCATGGGGCTCACACTTAAGCATGGTTTATACCCAGTGAGATTCCATTGTTTGGGGAAAGGTATTTTTTTATTGCCAGTGGGTATCAGCTGTAGATAACTACTTGGTTAGGTATGGGAGCCAGGGTCTATTTCTCCCTCTCAGTGCTGGGACCCTTGAATATGCAGGTCCTGTGCATTCTACCACTTTCAAAGAAAGTCCCTAGATTCAAAGCCCCATGGGTAAAGAGGGTGGCTACCCGTATATAACAAAATCCTCCATCTTAATGGATTTTCCTTCAATGAATATGAAATGTCCTTCTCCATCTCATTTCATTATTTTTAGTTTGAAGTCTGCTTTGTTGGACTTTGGGATAGGAAACCATTGCCCATGCTGGATGATCTCTCCCTGCCTTTATACAGGGGAGGAGCTCCATCCTTCCTCAACTTGATGTGCCATGTTTATTCAAGGCCACGGGAAGGCCTGACCCTTTCTGAATAGAGACAGAGGAGGAGTGGATGCGAGTCAGGGGAGAGAACAAGTAGAGAGGAGGGAGGGTAGATTGTAAGTAAAATAAATGAAAAACTGCTAATTAAATAAGATAAAATTTAAAAAGAGAATTTTTTAAAAAAATCAAAATACTAACTACACTGGTGAAAGTTTAAATATCTATATCAAAATGGATATCTTAAACTGAAACAGTTAGAAAGAGACAGGGAATTTTATAGACTCTGAGGGCTCATCTAGCAATGTGCATCATGAACTCAGAAAATATGCATACAAGGCTGAACCTGGGACTCAGACGGTCCAGTGCTATGCAGCATACACAAATCCCCGGGGTTCTTTCCTCATACTGCATAAGCTAGATGTGGCACATATACCTGTAATCCCAACACTCAGGAAGTGGATGCAGAGGGCTCAAGGCTATCTTTTTTTAATTTTTTCTTTTTATTATTATTATTATTATCAAAAATTTCCACCTCCTCCCCTCCTCCCATTTTCTTCCCCCTCCCCTCTCCCCNCCTCCCTTTCCAGTCCAAAGAGCAGTCAGGGTTCCCTGCCCTGTGGGAAGTATCAAGCCCCAAACCAGTTTGAGCTGCCAAAGACCCTGCCACAAAGGGCTGGAGGGGGGGGCAGAAAAAATATAGCACACAACCATTGGTATATTTGTTTCATGGGTTGCCGGTCATCCTGCGGAGTAGACCACAGGGGGTGAGTGACGCTGTAGCTCAAAAGTATTCACTCACACACACTGAGCAGTCTACACTCACCAAACAGAACCCATTCCAGCACACAAATGAGAAACCTCTGAGGTAAATTTCAGAAGCTTTGGGTTTTAATTTGGACCACTCAGAGAGGTAAATAAGATCTGAAATAGCAATCAATAACTAAATGGGTTTTCCAGAAGGCTGCTCCTCTTCGAAGAGCAGAGGAGACTCCTAACAGTGTGAGGGTGTGAATCCGTGATAATCAATTTAAAACACACAGAGAGGGGCTGGGCAGATGGTTGAGCTGCTAAGAGCAAGTGTTCTTCTTGCAGAGGACCTACCCAAGTTCATTTCTTGGCACCAAGGTCAGGTGGCTGTGAATTGCCTGTAACTCCAGCTCCAGTGGATCAGACGTCCTCTCCTGGCCTCCAAAGTCACCTGCACTCCCGTGCACATACACACACAGACACACAGAAATCCTTAAAAGCACAAGAGAACTTTTATTGCAGCTATGTAGTAATTTACCTTTCAGAGGTCCCGACCCACACCTTCACCATGCTCAGATTTCTCATATTCTTTCATTACCTGTCAGAGTCCTGTGAGCCTCTAGATTTATGACAGGGGAACTAAATAGCCAATAATGTGGGTGTAAAATGGAACGATGAATGCCCACCAAACCATGTAACAAGAACATCTCTGGCACAGTGTGTAGTCCTTCTAGTTCATGTCCCTGTGTTATTTTTTATGTTGCATGAAATTATCACAAAATCGGTGATTCGAAATATGTGAGGAGCATTGCTGGTCCCTCTACTTGGCTCTCAGGATGTCTAGGCGGGATCTCATTTCAGTCTGTATCCTCTAAGGGTTTTCTGGAGCTATGGAATTAAAGTCCGGGTCCTGGCAGCCCTGATAAACCAGGCTCACTCACAAACTGACTGAATATAACAATTACAGAGGCATCAACAGGGAAAACCGAGAACGGATTTATTTGACGTGACAATATTGGGAAGGGAAACTGAATAACGAGGTCCAGTTAACCCCAAGTTTAGTCTCCAGGTCATACCATGAGCTTTGGTTCAAGAGAAGGCAGAAAGTGCACATCACTGAGCAGACTTTGTCCAACTATAAACTGCCCATTGTTGACCCCTCATTGTCCATGTTCCACTCAGAACTGTGTGACGCCTCTTCCTGGGAGACAAGGTTTCCCTCTGAATGAGCCTAGATTCAACATTATCTTTCTCCCAGCACAAGGCCCCTGGGAAAATTTTAATTCTCTGGGGTTTCAATAGTAGTCAAAGAAAGGGGTACAGAGAGTTCTCTTTCTAATATCTTCACTCCTGTCAGGATGATTACTGCAGACTTATGACTATTGATAGAATTCTTTCTTTGGGACCTTGTGTCTCCAAACCAAAGAATATCTTTGGTGCACTTGTAAAAGGCTCAACTTATCAGAACCAGTGCACAGTGGGAGTTTCCTCTTTTCATTAAAGCAAGGCAGCAGTCCCAAACTTCAGCTGCTAAATCCTTTTGCCTTAGCTCTGTAAGAACCCTATGCACAGATCCTCCTTACATAGAAGAGTGCACATACCAATGGATTAAGGAGGCTGACTTAGCATTTGGGTCACCAAAATCCTGTATGAATTTTTGCAAAGAACAAACACTTGAAAAGCCATGCACTGAAATAATTACCCTGGTCTCCACATATTGAAATGACACATATATTTCCTTCTTTGAAGCTGCCTCCATTTTTCAAATCTTCTATGGGAAGATGGATTTTGCAGTAAGAAAAATCAAAGAGGTTATAAAGTGATAGGGTCTTATTGGTCTGAATCAGCTCCAAGGATTCATCAAGACTGAAGCTCTAGACTTGAACATGGGCCCCTAAATTTGCCCTCAAATATAAACCATTTGGAAGGCTAGGTAGTTACCTCAGTTGGTAAAGTACTTGGCCTGAGTTCAGTCCCCACATCCACATTTTCAAAAAGCCAGACTTGATGGCATCCACTAGGGAGACAGAAACAGGAGCATCCTGGGGCTTAATGGCCAATGTAGTTCCTAATCATACAGACAAATCCCAGGACAGTGTCAAACCCTGTCTAGAACAACAAGGTAGATGGTATCTGGGGAATGACAGATAATGTTGTCCTCTGGTCTACACTTGCATATGCATACATGCATGTGTCTACTGCACACACACTTATGCATATATAACTATACACAAATACGCATACACACATAAACATATGTACACATAATACAAACATATACACACAAATATATATATACATATATATGTATAAGTTGAGCCATTCACTCCCTTTCTCAATCAACACACACACATACACACACACACACACACACACACACACATAAGCTGTGTCTCCCATTCATTCCCTTTCTCAGTCACTCCCAGGCCTGTGCTTTTCACCCAGCATTTTTGCCACAACTACATTGTGTTTGTTTTAAAATTTGACCCATTTACCCATTTCTAAAGTGGGCAAGGGTTTACAGAGGTGGATCACACCCACTCATATCAGGAGGATGCAGGAAAGGGATTGCTCCTCTGAGACTCTTATCCTGGAACTCTCGATTCTCTGTGGCACTGACCAAGGTGACTCTCAATTAGGGATGAGCTGCAAACAGGGCTGGGGCAATGACTTTGTTAGGGTCAGTACTACTATTGTGAGTGAAATGATCTGACGCAAGAGAGAAGAAAACACGAGACGCAAACAAACCCACTTAGGAGTTTATTAGAGGAAAGAGTGCACACAGGCCTGGGAATGGTGGTCAGAGAGAGAGCAAAGATGGGAAGTCCAGCTTTTAAAGGCCACCTAGCAGATGCGCACAGGGGGAAGACATGACTACGTCACACACTGATGAAAGGCGACTCACGTCTTGCATATGCACACATGGAGTTTGCGTGAGTACGTCACACGCTGATGACTCAGATGGCGGGCGACCCATGCATGCGCACAAGGGTTTTAGTTGAGTCGCATGTGGAGGTAACCACACTTGAGCGCACGTGGGTTACACGGGGTGTGACCAAGGGTCCACCCACATGAACCGGGAAGTGTAGCCTTATCCCTGGCTGAATAATTACAGTGACGAGATGCCATGACCAAAAGCAACTTGAGGAACAATTTATTTCTCTCATATTTCCATATTCCAGTTAGTCATTGAAAGCAGTAAGGGCAGGAACCAGGACAAGACCCTGAGGCAGGAGTACTGCTTGCTCCCCATGATTTGTTCAGTCTGCTTTCCTATAGAATCCAGGACTACCAGGTCAGGGGTGACCCCACCAACAATGGGCTGGGCCTACTCACTGAACCATTAATTAAGAAAATGCACTACAGGGTTGCCTACAATCCCATCAAATGTAGGCATTTTCTCAGTTGGAGTTCCCTCACCTCAGATGACTCTGACCTGTGTAAAGTTGACTTAAAACTAGTCACTACAGGCAGGGTCACAGCATAGCTGTAGAAAAAAGGAGTTGAGACCAAGACAGACTTTTAAGCAAGGGCCTGTATTTCAGCCGAATCTGCAGGAATAAAACTGGGTTTCACAGGGGCTGATGCTAATAAACCGATTTCACGGGAAGTTTCAAAACTCAAAAACAGGAAGTGCAAAGGTATTCAGTAGCTTGTATGTTCAGGATGGGTGTTTTTCAAGAAAAGGGGAGAGGCCGTGACAACTCTGCCTGCCTTCCACATGACTTCTGCTATCACAGACTTCCAATGGAAGGAGAGCCATTCTCTAAGGACTGTTCCTTTCCGGTTAAGAGGAGAGCATTTATTTGTCTTGCATGTGCAAGTAATTTCTGGAGCTCCAAGAAGAAAGGCCTAGAGCCTTGCAGAGAAGCCTGAGGGTTGAATTGCTTCATGTCCCACCTCTAATTATCAGCACCACAATGGGCTTTCCTCAGGTCTGAAAAACCTGATGCCCACCGGCATAGGCTGGCATTCACCCAGAGCAAACCACAAAACCATTGCTTCTCAGATTCTTTCTCCTTTGACAAGCCTTCAAACGACAAAATAGAAGAAATTCTTAATCAGCTCCCCTCCATGGGCAGTTGAAAATTACATCCTACAGTTTGGACAATGGATTATTTTCAAACCTTATTATTCACAAGCGAAACCTCTTTATAATCGCCGTGGTGTTGAACTGCAACCAATGAATTCATTTCTATTTTAATTAGAAAACTCTAGAGAGTTCCGGTGCCAGCAACACAGGGCTGTTACTTGCTAGACTTTGCTGGCCACTGGCAGGTGGCAAGAGCCTCATTATTCTGCGCAGGTCCCTTCACTGACTGTTTTAGAAGGAACCACTAGGTTCTTTATCCTGCTTGTCAGTGGGTTATGCTGCAGCTGCGGATTATGCTAATTCTTGCTTACTTGCAAATAGGCCTGTGTTTATTTTGTGCCTCACCAGCTGTCAACAAAGACATTTTGGAAATAATTCCCATGTTTAAAAGCAGACTTTGTTCAAGGGATCCTGCTTAAGTTTTCCCAGTATCTGGACCACTCACTGGTGGATTCTTAGACTACCTACCTCTGATGTGGGAAAGCTGGGTGGGTGTGGCCCCAACCCACCACAGCCTTGTTTAGCCTCCTCTCTTCATATATCTCTCTCCCACGCCTGTTAAGTTTTGCTGGAGCCCTAGCCAGGCCTGGTTTTTCTGCAAGAAACTTAAAATCGCTCTAACTGGTTCTCCATGGATAGGGAGGGGGAAATCTCATTTTATGGTGGTTAGGGAGGCTGAAGATTTCATTGCTTTCAAATCAGTATTTGAGCAAACATCCTCTCAAATTGGAAACCTAACACTTCAGAGGGCCTGCCTCGCTGTCCCCGAGGCTTTGTGAAGCGTTCCCACTTAACAATCGCAATGGAAAGCAGGTGACAGTCTCTAAGCAAATAATCGCATGCCTGCTCTTACTTCGGGGTTCTATCCTATTTATGCGTCCTTTCCAAATTTTATTTGGTTTGATTTCATGGAAGAAGCAGAAGAATGTTTAATTACTTTTTTCAACTAGTATCGCTTCAAACCAAGTCGGGAAAAGTCAGCAAATCAAAAAGCACTTAATTTCCACTAGGTGTTTTTCTTAGAACGATTTTTCCACACAGCTGTCTTTTCAGTTAATAGGTGAGTTCAGATGAAACAATCCACACATTAGAAGCACTCCTACCCACACCACTGAGCACAGGCTTCTGTTGGAGGTTTCCCAGAAGGCTTAGCTTATTGTTTAAATTTCTCTCACGTTGCATTCACAGGTGTCATCTCTGTTTCCCCCAAAACATAGTGAGAACAAAGGAAAAATCCAGGATACTTAAGATTCCTGGGGCGGAGGAGGATAAGCTCCCTAATGTCCAGCAAAACAAGCAGACCTGATGAGCCGCCTAGAGGTGGGAACTTAATGCTAACCACCAGTTATCCCCAAGCTACCTCAAATGATCCAGATGTCAGCATGTAGTCATGCATTCAGCCATTGTTTACCAGGCAAGCTTTCTACAAAGCTTGGGTGTGAAAGGAGCAAATTAGCAGGATCTGTTCCTAAAAGAATGCAAAGTAATACTATTGAGCCCTTGATCTCTGGGGGTGAGGTAATGGGAGCACCCTTCCAAGTAAGAGAGGGCAGAGGTGGGCACAATGCCACACAGTGTTATGTGGGAGTCACAAATGGAAATATGCCGGGGAGGGACATTCCAAAGACAGCTTGGAAATGGTTTAAAGAACCTAGATATAATGCTGCCATTGGTTTAAATCCCACCACTGCCACCCATCAGCTGCATTTGTCAGTTTGTAATTGGATATGTGGTGAAATATCCAGACCATGGAGTACCACGCAGTGCTGCAAAGGGATGAACCAGTGCTGGGGATGGTGGTGGTGGGGATGAAGATGATGATGGTGGTGATGATAATGTTGGTAACAATAGTGATTATGGTAATGGTGATAATGACGGTGTGATGGTGATGGTGGGATGATTATGGTAATGATGATAATGATGGTAATGATGGTGGTTGTGGGATGATGGTGGTGGTGGTGATAATGATGGTGATGGTGGTGGGATGATGGTGGTGATGGTGGTGATAATGATGGTGATGGTGGGATGATTATGGTAATGGTGATAATGATGGTGATGATGGTGATGGTGGGATGATGGTGGCGGTGGTGGTGATTATGATGGTGATGGTTATGAGGATGGTGATAAACACTGCTATTGATGATGATGATAACGATGGTAGTAGTGAATAATAATGGTGATAGAGTGAAGTTACAATAATGGTCGTTCTAACAAGAGTGAAAATATTTACAAGAAGTGTGCCTGAAATAAATCACATTGTCATCCATTTTCTAAGTTCAATGACCAGGCTGATGCTTTGTCTTCTAAATACCTCTCAGAATGCTGAGAATCAAAACTTCTTTTGGGAATGTGGCACACACTTTTCCTGAGCTGCTGGAATTGCATTTTGGGGGTCAGTAAAGTTTCGTGGCATGGGCATTATCATCCACAGATAGAAATGGGTCTGTGGAGTACACATCTCTCCATGGTGAGAAGAAACACAAAACTTTCTCTTTTTGCCAGGGCAGCGTGGCGCTGCACTGTTAACAGAATGCAGGAGAATGAATGAACTTAAGTGTCCATATTTTTAATTCTTTGCAAAGTAGTTTTTGTTTGTTTGTTTGAGTTTTGCATTTGTTTGTTTGTTTGTTTGTTTTGAAATAGGGTTTCCCTGTATGGCCCTGGTTGTTATGGAACTCACTCTGTAGACCAGGCTGGCCTCAAACTCAGAGATCTGCCTGCCTCTGCCTCCTGAGTGCTGGGGTTAAAGGCGTGCCCCACCGCTATGAAACACTCAACAGTCTTTCCATGACTGCAGAGTTAGAATGGGAGTTTTCACTTTTTCCATGTAGGCTCGCTCTTCAGGTGTAGACTCAGGGAACTGACCAAGTCTCTCTATAGACTGATGCTCAACCATGTTCGACACAAAACTTCAAGTTTCCTGTGCTCGGCTGAGACAAACAGCTCAAAGGGTGTGAATACACCGAATGGCAAGTGGCAGTTTCTACGGGTCACAGCTGGGTACGGCCCCCATGGATTCTGTTCTCATTTAGTTTCCTCATACATGCAGAGCAATGTGACCCAGATATATTCAGTATGAAGGGGATTATGTTTGAAAAATACTCACCAAATAGTTCCTGCTACAGATCAATGGCAAGGGACAGTCTCTGGTTCCCACAGGCCATCTCTGGTCTACTCAGGGTACGTCTGCTCCTCTCCACAGCTTTCTCAGGAACCCAGTGTCTTAATTCGCTTCCTACTGCTGTGATTAACACTAAAGCAAAAGTAGCTTGGGGAGGAAAGAGTTTGTTCGAGCTTATAGGTAACAGTCCATCCTGGAGGAAAGCAGGGAGTGTGCTCCTTTGAATGTTAACTGTCCTTCATCAACTCAGAGGGAGTGTCCCTATTAGGAGGTGTGATTTTGTTGGAGTCAGTGTGGCCTTGTTGGACGAAGTATGTCACTGTGGGGGTGGGGCTTTGAGGTCTCCTTTGCTCAAGCTTCTCTCAGTATAACACTTAGCGCTTTATGTTGCCTGTGGGTCAAGACGTAGGACTCTCGGCTCCTTCTCCAGCCCCGTGTCTGCTGCCTGCCACTGTGCCTCACCATGATAATAATGGGCTAAGCCTCTGAAAATGTAAACAATTAAGTGTTTTTTCTTTATGAGAGTTGCCATGGTCATGGTTTTCTTCACAGCATTAGAAACCCTAAGACAGGAATGAAACTCAAATCAAGAATCTGGAGGCAGGAACTGGCAGAAGCTATGGATGAATGCTGCTGACTGGCTTGCTCTCCATAACTTCCTTAGCCTGCTTTCTTACACCGCCCAAGACTATCTGTCCAAGGGTCACACTGCCTATAAGGCTGGGTCCTCAGCACTTCAATGGTTAATCAAGAAAAGGCACCACAGGCCTATCTAATGGAGGCAATCCCTCAACTGAGATGCCCTCTTCTTGTGTAACCATATCCTGAGCCAAGCTGACTAAAAACTAACCGACACACCCAGATAGGATGCTCAATTTAGAAATATTGAACTAGACTTAGAGACACTAAGAATATCTATCCCTCAGTCCCCAAGACAAAAAGTGTTAAAAGCAGGAAAAAATTAAACTTTGATCATAATCACTAGATGGCACTTTGGCACAGTTAGATGGCATGGTTTACGGTCTATGTTCTCTTTCATCTCAAGACTATGTGAACAAAATCTGAACTACGGGGAGCTTGTTATTCACTGGGCTGGCTAGTTTTATGTTGACATGACACAAGCTAGAATTATTGGAGAAGAGAGAGCCTCAACTGAAAAAAAATGCCTCAACAAGACTGAGCTGTAAGCAAGCTTGTAGCTTATTTTCTTAATTAGCAATTCATGTAGGAGGGCCCAGTTCATTGTGGGTGGTGCCACCCCTGAGCTGGTGGTCCTGAGTTCTATAAGAAAGAAGGCTGAGCAAGCCATGGGGAGCAAGCTAGTAAGCAACACCCTTCCCTGGCTTCTGCATCATTTCCTGCCTCCAGGTTCCTGCCCTGTTTTTGAGCTCCCATCCATTCCTTCAGTGATGAGCAAAGCTGTGGACCCATAAACTGAATAAATCCTTTCCTCCTGAACTTGCCTTTGGCCATGGCATTTCACCACAGCAATAGTAACCCTAAGACATTCCCTGTTTTCATTTTATTTGGGCTGTGCCTTCTTAAGCTCCAATTTAGAATGGTCAGACATATTTGAAACACATTGTAGTCTTCTTTGTAACCTTATAATTATTAACAAGAGATTGGCAGTTGTCAGTATTTCATGGGAAATCTTGGCAAAGGCTTGAGTGGATTCTAGAACATAAATTTAGAAAAGCAAGTCCAATTTAGAATTTATGAAGTTCACAATCTTCTTTTTCAAAATTCACTCAGCACCCTATCCCCTGAAGTCTACCTCCTGGGAAGACATATGTGAGCTGTTCACAGACCACCTTGTCTTCTATGTTCAAAGAAATCTTTTACAGTCAACCTGCTTCTCATGCCCTTCTTAACGTTTAAACTTTTTCTGCTTTGAACGGATGAGAAGTAAGGCATAAATTTCACTCGGAAGAGACCTGTAAATGAATAAAAGAGAAAAAAAGAACATTGCAGCCTGTGATCAAGAAAATTACAAAAGAAAATATCAAAGGGGAATTGTCATGAACTAGAAGAGCATAGGGTATTTCTAGCCTTGGTCCAGACACATCTGAGGGGGTGAATGTAGACTGGTGCATCCCTAAGACATCTTCCCAATTGCACCAGGTGAATTCCATGTACTTCAGTGGCGGGTCTATGACTGTGTCTTCATGGATCACCTGCTTTAGCCTGGTGATTGACCTCTGCCTGTTCATCGGCATACTCCTCTCACACAGTGTTGTTAGGGTCAAGCAGAGCAATACAGTTGTTCTGGTTTTCAGAACCATAGTTGCGATGGTTTTCAGAACTGACTCACGCAAGCTATGAGGAGAATCAGCTTCTTCACCACTGCCCACCCTAGGGCTCACTAAAATGGGACTGTATTCTGGCACCTCTGGTTCCTAGCAGCCCTCAATGTGTGAACGACATTGAAAGACTTGAATAGAATTTTTTTTATTAGTTTTCTAAGTTAGCGTACAAAGAAATGGGTTTCACTGTGGCATTTCAATACAGTGTCATAGCTGTACCATCAGGAGTGTGTGGCTTCAAGGATCTTAGAAAGAGGATTAGGGAGAGAAGGAGGAGGCACACTGAGTCCTCACAACCCCAGTTCAGAAGTGACAGGCACCACTTGCATTTATAGGTCCTTGGTCAGAAATAGTCACACGACCTCAAGGAACTGTACAAAGCTTAGGGGGAAGGGAGTACATAGGATATTTGAGGAGTACAAATAGCCTCTGCCATGCACTCAAACATCCGAGGTCTTATCAAAACACCTTCAGATAGCTCTACTAGAGCAATTGTAAGATCCAATAAACATTTATTAATTCTTAGCTGGGACTTTATACCTTGGCTGTATCTGCATTTGTCCTATTAGCTTGACCGTCTTAGTAGAGGAAGGCAATAAAACACGCACAGGAGAATAGACAGCATCAGAGGACATGGGGAGTCAACCTTATTAAGTGCTGTATTAAGCAGTTTTATATGCCCATTCCCTAGAGCTCTCCTCCTCCTCCTCCTCTTTTTCCTCCTCCTCCTTTTCCTTTTCAACGCAGGGTTTCTCTATGCAGCCCTAACTGTCCCACAGCTCACTCTGTAGACCAGACTGGCCTTGAACTCATAGAGACCCTCCTGCCTCTACCTCCTGAGTGCTGGGATTAAAGATGGTTCCACTACCATCACCTAGCAAGTTTCACTTCTAATAGGCACAGTTCTTCGTGAAGAGCTGAGCTCTGGAGCCTCTAGCCACTTTGCGAGCTTTAAGAGGAAAGTCATCCAAGCAACAGGCTTCCCCGACCTCAATAATTAGTAGCTTATCTGTGCACTTGGCTTCCTTCACCTCCCCAGTGACTCTTCCACTAGCCCATGTCAGATGGAGGCTGAACTCTGCCTCAGAGAGTTTAAGGGTTGATCCAGGTGGGGAAGAGTTGGTCAGATCTTAATCCCCACCCCACACCTCTTGTCAAAGAGCCAGGTGCTGAGTCCAAAGCCTCTCTTCTCCCCAGATCCTCATGTGACCAAGTGCAGTTTGCATCCTGGGGTGAGACGCACTTCCTACACTTGCCACAAACTCATACACATTAGTCCCAGCTGTTTCCCAGTTCTCCCCATCTCCCACTGGTCTTTGCTGTGGCTGTGCTGAGCAGAGAGCACCCCCTGGGGGTCTTATAGATCCATGGAACTGAATTTCTAACCTTAAGAGAACACTCGGGGAAGAGCAAAACATGGTCCAGACGGCAGTCATTATAACACAGCAGAAAAAAAAAGAAGACTAACAAGCTTCATTTCAATGCTATTAACATGAATTTAAAGTCTTGTGTTTTCTAAATATGTTTAACAGCATGGAGAAATGCTTCTAGTGTATTGGTTTTTAATAGATGAATGAGCCCAGTTTTCCAAAAACAGTGAAATAAAGTCAGCTTCTGAAAGTTCCCACCCATTATTTATGAATACATTTCTTTGTTTTATGCCTAAAACAAACAAGAGAAGGAAGGAAATAAATCAACATATTAACATGGTTGTTTCTACTAGATTCAAAAATGGTTTTTCTGCTTTTAATGCTTCTTAAGTTTCGTTTCTGTAATAAACATCTATAGCTTCATAGCTATGATACCTCCATTAGTATATTGGAGTGGTTAGTTTTTGTCGACTTGATACAAACTAGAGTTACCTGGGAACAGAGAACCTCAACTGAAGAATTACCCACATTAGATTGGTCTGTAAGCAAGTCCATGGGTCATTGCATTGACTGATAATTGAGGCGGGATGGTCCAGCACACGTGGGCAGTGACAGGCTGAGCAAGTCTTACGAAGTAAGCCAATAAGCAGCATTCCTCCATGGTCTCTGCTACGGTTCCTGCCTCCAGGTTCCGGCTTTGAGTTCCTGCCCTGACTTTTATCCACTGATGGACAGCTGCAAGCCAAGGTAAACCCTTCCATCCTGAAGCTGTGGTCAGTGTTTTATCATTGCAACAGAAAATCAACACAGAATATAGATAAAACAACTGATGATAGATGACAGGGAAAAGCAATGCATCCGACAGCCTATGTCAGCCATCCACACATCAGCCACAACCTGGACCTGTCGAGAAACAGCTTCCACGCAACCTCAGGACAGGGTAGAATGCAAATCTTGGTGCAGAACAATGTCCTGTGTTGTCTCTAAGGTGCCAACAGGCAAAATGATCATATTCCCAGTTTTTTTATTGCATTTAATTTTGGAACAGAAAATCGGGCCCGATTTATCAGGCTCTTTTTTAGTACTGATTAGCAAGGCATCCCATGATGGAGAGACAAACATCACATCTGCACTCGCTTCCCAAGCGGCGATCCGTCTCGCTGACAGCGCGTTTCCTCTCCATCCTCATCAGATGCAGCTCCAAGGTTTGTCTCCACGACACACAGATGCCAGATGTTCTTCCTGATTTGAATTTCAAGCTCCACCGCAGCAGTCCCCCAACTGAGCCCATCGCTCTCCAACAGGAAGGTCTAGACCCTAACTCCATCTTAAACGCCAAGGCGGCCTTCAAGTCTGACCTCCACAGCTGCTAGACTGGCCAACCACCACTTGGGGGAGGGGGTTATTTTGAGAGGTTTCCGTTGCATGTGATGGCGGTGTGATTATACATGCAAAATGCAACTACATAATCCAGAGACCCTGAGGCCTAGCCCTGGCAGTGTGCCTCTGTACCATGCTTTCTTTCGGGGGCCACCACCAGCTCCCAAATCATGACATGGAGACTTATTATTAGTTTTTGAGTGCTCTGCCTAGCTTAGGTTCATTTCCTGTTTATCTACCTTTTGCCTCTGGGCTTTTTACCTCTCTTTCTTCCTAGTTCTCTCCTTTCTTCTTCTTCCTCTCATTCCCTTCTTTAAAACTTAGATTTCACCTCCTATGTATTCTCCCTGCCTGCCAGCCTCACCCATCCCTCTCCTGCCTAGCTATTGGCCATTCAGCTTTTTAGTAGACCAATCAGGTTCGTAAGGCAGCAAGGTGAAGCAAATGCAACCCATCTTTACATAATTAAATAACTAAACACATCTTTATGTCATTAACAAGGGCAGCAGAAACAAGTATAACACACCTTTTCACAGTTAAAGTAATATTCCACAACATAAATAAATGTAACACGTATGTCTAGTTAAAATCATATTCCACAGCACTCTTCTTGTTTCAGCCTGCAATTGTGGTTTCTCCATCAGACACAACCAGCAAGCTCACCTCCTGAGATAGGAGTCAGACATGGAGAGGTAGGATGTTCGCTAAGGGGTCATACACAAGTGACCTGAGCCATCAAGACTTTTCGCATGTTGACTCTCCTAGGAATAATTCATTGTTGGGCTCGGATGCTCACGTTCAGCCTTCCTTCAAATTCGCACACTGACACCTGACTCCAGAGTGACAGCGTTTGGAGATGAGACCCATATGGATATAGCTGAGTTGAGACACAGCCATGAAGAGGAAGCTCAGTGCCCAGTGATGTCCCATGATCAGCCTGAGGCTCAAGAGTGAAGGCAAGTCAGAGGAGAGTCCCAGCCAGTTTTCATTTCATAAATAAAGTATTTTACACATATTATGCTTTGCATTTAGCTAATTAACCTAGCTGGTCATAATCGTCAACTGGACACAGCCTGCAGTCATGTGAGAGGAGACGCCTCAGTTGAGGAATTGCCTGTATCAGGTTGTTCTGTGGGGGTTGTCTTCGTTGTTATTGATGGATGTGGTGTCATTTCTCAAGCAGGTAGTCCTGGGCCACATAAGAAAGTCGGCTAAGCATGACCTTGAGTGAGTCAGTTAGTATTATTCTTCCGTGGTTTCTGCCTTGACTTCCCTCAACAATGGACTGTATAACCTGGGTGTATAAACCGAATAAATCCTTTCTTCCCCAAGTTGCTTTTGGACAGAGTGATTTATCCCAGCCTTTTTAAAGTGACATGAGGACCATGGAAATCTTGACAAAAAAAATTGCTGAAATGCAACAGAATGCACCAGTGACTTCAGAATGACACCACCCCACTGCCCAACTATGACCAGTGATGGACACAACACAGTGAGGAGCTGTGGGCTTTGGGGTGCTTCTATCCATCAGTCCACTTACTTACTTTTTATAAGTCTTATATGGTGAGAACGTTCATTAATCTTATTGTTCAGAAGACCCCCAAAAAGTAGAACTCAGAAATTAAGTCATTCCAATGTCAAAAAGCTGATGTGTGGCAGGGCCTGAGCTCCCACCCAGTTCTTGCCATGGCAGAAGTCAATGACCTAATTCCCATGCCTTTGTCTTGCTCCCATCAGAGAGCCAAGGTCACTCAGGGACCTACCTGCCATTCAGACCAATGGCCATCATTCTTAACCCAGCCGACGACCACAAACCACCATAAGCAAAGTAGTTTATAAATAATACAACCATATCTGTCACTGATCTGGACGGTGAGAAATCTAAGGTGAAAGTGCTGGAAGAGTCCATACACCTAGAACTGCTTCCTGGTTCCATAACACTCATTTGCTCTATCCTCATGTATTGGAAGGGGACATAGCATCTCTAGATTCCCTCCCGTGCTCACTCTGACCCCTAGAGGCTCATGGCCTACACACCCACTTCCTAATACCTTTGTGTTGGGGCCAGCATTTAAACATATGAATTTGGAGGCTTCTGAACACCCAGACTCATTGTACCCCAGCACCAAATGAGGAATGAGGCTCAAATTTATCATCCACAGAAAACTAAAGGACACATAGCACTAAGGCTTGAATCACAGGAATGATTAAGGGTCCTGGTGACATCATGATGATATTTTCCTTCTTCCCAGACTTTAGCCACAGGATTCCAAGAACTATTAGTGAACATGACGCTGGAGACAGAAGGGCTGGGAGACAGTGCCCAAGGGGTTGAGGAAGGCACTGCCAATTCTCCTCCTTGCACAGACCCAAACTGTCTTCCCATCTGTGCTGTACAGCCTCCCCCAAGCAAGGAAGTGAGCACAGACCCTTTGGAGTTCCACAAAGAAGCAGAAAGGATGGAAATTGAAGCCGAGCTGAGCCCTGGTTCCCCTGTTCCCCATGGTGATGCTCAGGTAATTTAACTTCCCAGGTTCACATGTGTAAAGAGCATGAACGACCATGCCTGTTAAGAACAGGACTTGGGCCCTATGGTCAGCACACATGGCACATGGTGGGAGGGTGTCAGTATTGACTTTCTCAAGTATCCACAGTCCATCCTGTTCCCAGTGCTTCCTCTGGGAAAATGACCAAGTCCAGTTATAGAACAACATGAGGCAGCCACTGCCATGGGCAAAAGAATACTAGTCCACTCAGTAGAGCCTTAGAAAAAGCTGTGTGCCTGTGCACACATGTCTGTGTGCATGTATGTATGCCTATGTGAACGGATATGTAAATACATGTGTGCATGTGTGTACAAGCCTGCACATATGTGCGTGCATGAATGTATATACATGCACATGTGCATTTGCCAGTATACCTGTGTGCATCTGTGTATGCGTGGCCATGCACATGGATGTGTGCCCATGTACCATGTACATGTACATTGGCATGTGTAGCACTTGTAAGAATCTGAAACTGAACCAACCTTTCTTTGTTTCCACGTTTGTTGCAGTCCCCTCTCCTACACCGTCACCATCTAATTTGGCCCTGTCAGCGTTGCAGTTATTGAATGCTTAGAATGGATCTGACCCAAACTGAGGCTCTGTATGTAGGTATTGTACACAGCCACTGGGTTACAAAGATCCAAACTGAAAAAGAAAAAAAAAGTGGAATGTTATATTTATGATTGTGTGCTAAAATGAAAACATTTAGCTATTGTCTAGAATTGTACATAGGAATAAAAATAATTTCACCTGTTCCTGCTTGTATTTTTCTACTTTTGTATGTGACTCATGTTGGACAACACTGCCCCAAGAATGTGTTTCTTGTGAAACAGAAATTGCATAGAAAACTCTTGAATCTCACGTTTAAATTTTCAAGAAGGCAATTCTGATTGGCTCAGCTCTGGACTTAGTATCTGTTTTGATTGGCTCATCTTCACTGCTAATTCCTCAAGACCCAAGTTCTACCCACAGTATCCACATGGTAGAAGGAGAGAATAGACTCCTGCAAGTCATCTAACTTATAAACACACACACACACACAATAAATACAATAAAAATATTTTAAAAATTAAAAATAAATTAATCCATGGGGCCTCAGTTTCTTGAAGAACCAGCCAGATAAACAGACATTCTGACATTATTGTCTATTCCTACTAGTCAGTCGTCTGAAAAATGGTGCCATGTTTAAAGTTAAGCAGGCTAGCAGAGGCTGGTTGGTACCTTCTAGAAATACCTGCTGCCGTGTGCATTTTCTTAACAAGAGGCACTGACATGTTTGTGCTAATACTTGGGCTGTTTTGATAAAGAAATTCCTCACTTTTTATTGTGCATGGATATACCCACTGTTTAAGCCCAGGACAGAATGACGACCACTGCCTGATCTGTCACAACTACTTAGAGGTCGGAAGAATGTGTGCTGCATCCATACCTCAGACACATTGGGACGGGGGTTAGAGCTGAGAGAGAGAGAGAGAGAGAGAGATTATCGCCCAATGTTTGCATGGCCCTGGGAGTGACACCCAGTACAGCAACAAAAATATTAATCAAAATTTAAGAGGTTTTATGCTCATTCGACCACACTTTGACACCCCAAGAGGTTTAAATCCCTAATACATAATTTCCAAAATACTTAACCAAAACTTTCCTATACAAAGAGATTCAAGTTGGGATACAAGAATTTAGTAAATATTGAAGAATATCTGTTTTCCCAGGTGGTTAGCAATTAAGAGCCCTTCCTTCTCTTACAGAGGACCCAAGTTCTGTTTGCAGCACCCACATAGTGAGGCTCACTACTGCCTGTAATTCTGGCTCAAGTGAAATCTGTCACCCTCTTCTAGCCTCTAAGGGAATCTACAAATACATACGCACACATGTAGACATACACATAATTAAAAATAAAATAGAGCTTGAAAAGAAATACATACAAATATCCACAATAAAAACTACCACCCTATAGTGTAGGGATCATTAATTTTAGTACTCCATTGAAGGTAGCCAGAAATGTCCCTATTGTCTGTGCCTCCTAAGGAGTAAGCATGTTTCCCTGTGTTCCCTGAGGCAGGATCTTGGCCATAGGCCGTCAATCACACTTTGGTAGCTGGGGTGGAAGCAGAAAAGGCCTTTTACTCACGGTGCAAACGCTCTCACCTCTAAGCCTTAAAGTCACTCATTTCTGTTCACGCTAATCTTTTTTTTTTCTGGAGTGTTTCTAAGTCTGTTGTTAGATGTGCGCTTCACTGTTGCAGAGTGCCCAAGTTTGATGCGGTTATTAAAATGGTACCGATATAAATTACCATAGAGACAAACACAAATTCGTAGCCCAATTTATCCTGTGGGGGATGAACTCTTCTACAGCTCCTGAAAGTGCAAAGCACGGAGCAATCAAACAGCTGCTGAGAGACTCGGCTATCCATCAACACTGACTGCCACTCACTCCTCGGTAACCGTCAGGGGTGGACAACATGGGCCAGTTCTTTTGAATGACCCTCATCTTAAAAGGGCCAAGTGTGAGCACAGAATCTTCACCAGCATGGCATGTGTCTTTGTCTATCGTGAGCAGGCTGCATTCTGATGACCCTCTGAGAAAGAAAAGCCCCAGCGCAGCCAAGGATACTCTCCTTTATTTATAATTACATTATGTGTGACTCACAGCCGTGGTCTCTGTCCCCAGTAATAAACATGAATCTAAACAGTAAAAGGGACAGACACCAAAAGAAGGACATGTCACTTGCACTAGACAGCAAATACATAGCTAAAAATAGACGAGGGACATATATGAGTATGGGGGGGGCAGTATTCTCCATCCTGTCCTTGCTTGACAGGCACATAGATTTCTTGTAGCCCCCTCATCCAAACGCAAGAGTTAAAAATAAGAGTTAACACCTGTGTTCTTCGGCAGCGTCTTATGGTGACAACGGCTTTCAAGGGAAGAGTGTATTTTTGGTTAGGCACACTGAGACATCTCTTCAGCAAAAAATACTTAGGAGGATTTAGATTTGGTTCTGACAGGGGAGCATTTGAGAGTTTCTCCTTCTTTGTATGTGACTGTAGACAGGGTTATAAGACAGATTCATCCCCTGAATGTCCTTTTCCCAAGACTTCATTCCACACTGAAGGACCACATGCCCATAAGATTAAGTGCTCATAGATCCCAAAGCATAAAAATTGTTACTGATTTTCTAGGTGTGAATTTAGAAAGGAAAGCCCATATTGTTCCTATCAATGTTTAGAGGAAAACATCCTATCTATTTTTGTATGTGTGTGTGACATGTGTGAAAGTGTGTGTGAACATATGTGTACAGGTACACATCTACATGTGTATACATGTGTGTGGAGTCCCTAGGTTTGTGTCAGGTGTTTTTCTTGATCACTTTCCACCTTATATCTTGAGGGATGGTCTTTCACTAAACCGAGAGGACATCATTTTGGCTCCTCTGGCAGCCGGCTTGCTCTGGGGACCCACTGTCTCCATTGCACCAGGGTTACAGGTGGGCCACAACAGCAAAGAGGCTTTTAAATGAGTTCTAGGAACACATACACTAAGTGCTAATCCACTGACCCATCTTCCCAACCCTGGAAGAAAAAAAAATTGAAGTGTTGCTTGAAGAAAACATTCTTGTATTGACTCAAAATAATCTTTGGTTCCTGATATGTGTTGGTACACGTTCAAACACTAGAGATCCAGAAAAACAAACAAACGAATGAATAAATAAATTTCAAGAGAATTGATGTTGGAGAGATGACTCAGCAGTTAACGCTGGCTGCTCTTTTGGAGGTCCCACCACATAGAGGGAGGGGGGAAGAGAAAGAGGAAAAGAAAAGGCAACACTGAAAAAAAAAGTATAGGATTCAAGGTGGAAGAAGGGAATGGACTCTGACAGATGCCACATAGAAAGCCCTACAGATGCCAACCCAAAAAATGTAGCCAGAAATGAGAGTAGTTACAATATCCAAAACCAACATTTTAAAAACCATTTGTTTCTATACATTAAAATGATCTATTGCGAAAAGAAATTAAGGAAGCAATCCCATTTATCCCAAATAGGGAGAAATTTAACCAAGCAAGGAAGAAACCAACACACCAAAAAGTTTAAACAGTAATGTATTCTAAGATTTGTTTTCCTCATCTGAAAAAATAGGAGATAATGTTTCATTCTTTGGAGGGCTCTGATAAAGAGTTTATCAAGCACACACGTGGTGACCTTAAAAGGCTGTAGGAAGATACTGAAGGACTAGTGATAATGTAGACAGGTTTTTCAAACCAGGTCTTTCCAGCCTGCCTCCACTCTTGCTCTGAAAGGTGAGGAGGGGGAGCTGGAATTACAACCAAAACAAAATCAAGAGCCTTGGGGAGAAGGCTCTGAAATAAGAGTCAGAGAGATGAGAGGATCCTCGGTCTGCGTCCGCTGAGATCAGTGAGCTCCAGGCCCTCACTAGGTATCTTGTAGGTTTTACATACACCACAATGGCCACCCTAAAGTAATATTTTGGGTCCAGGTAAGAAAAACAAGGCTTTAGCTTTCTCCTTTATAGAGCAACTCAACATGAAACACCCCGATAAGCACAGACCACATCAACCATAGCATAATTCTCTTTCCTGTGTAGACGTGCCCAGTCACACTCTTCAAGCACACATGGAAACGCTGATGAAGAAAAGGAAAGTTCGAGAATCTTGTGAAGGAGAATGCTGCTTTTGAGGGAATATTTATTCGTCTGCAGCTTGGAGGCAGGAGAAATGCAAGTCTTTCTGGGAAAGAAAAATCAGTCTTCTTAATTTAAAGACCCATGACTGTAGGGGCTGGAAATGTATCTCTGTAGACAGAACTGTTGCCTAGCATTGAGGAAGCCCTGGGTCTGGTCCCCAGCACCCTCCATACACTCCAGGAACAGTGATATAATCCCTATACTAGGGAGTGGAGGCAAGAGAATCAGACTGGGGATGGTGGTACTTGACTTTAGTCTTAGCAAAGGCAGGCAGCGCTCTGCGAGTTTGAGACCAGTTTGGTCTGTATAGGGAATTCCAGGACAGCCAGGGCTGTGTAGAGAGACCCTGTCTCTAAAGAGCAAAGAGGATGAGTTTAAGGTCAACCTCAGCTACATATTAAGTTTGAGGGCAGCCTGGGCTACATGAGTGTCTGTCTCAAAGAAGGACAAAGAGGAGGGAGCCTTGGAACTTCTAAGATAGTAATAGGCTTTTATTAGATAAGGATAGATGGGAAATAAGCTGGAAGGTCCAAGGACTATGGGCTGGATGATTTTAGTAAGCATTCTTCCCTCTTAAGAGGCATGAGGCAGAATTTCTCTCCTTGTTCTCATTCAGGACCAATCCATCCCCCGAGGTCTTATGTGATAATCCAATAGAGTGGCTCACCTTGATTTCAGCATGAAGAAAAGAAAAGGCTCTTCCACACTGCCTCCCTAGAGGGGAAAATGGATTTGAACTTGTGACACGCAAGAGAGTAGTCATCTTGCTGAGTGATGGAGAGTGGTAAAGGTTAGTGTGGGCCATCGGGGCCCGTGCTTTCATCGACTCTGCAGGGATTTTATGGTTCCTTTCCAAACCTAGAGCATGGATATCCCCACCATGTAAGAATCAATATTGTGTTTCAATAGCAGCAGCTGTTGGGAGTGAATGTAGGGAGACTGCAAATGCAGAAAGGGGAGCCCCTGCCTGGGATAACATTATCCACCTTTTTCCCTGTTGGAGGAGGAAAACATATCTTCAGTCTAGAAAGAGTTTGCAACTCTGCGTGGTAACTGGAGAGAAACTGTACATATGTCCAGGTCTGTTATGGTTGATGCACAACAGTCAAAATTGATCAAATAAGGGCAGACATTCATAGAAGTGTGGTCAATGCCAGAAAGAGAGAATTCTGAGCTTTCTCTGGGCAACACTTGAGACGTTTTATTGTACCAGGGTGCTTGGAGGTTCCTCTTCAGAGGCCCATTCTCTAGTTTTCCTGTTGAAATTTGGAGCCAGCCACTTGGCATTCTCCCCATTACCTTTCTCATTGCGTAAGAGAGCCACACACACTTTCTGTCGCTTGGGCTGACGAAGCTTAACGTGGATATTTACATGTAACGCGAAGCATGTACATTTATCATCTGGTCAAAGGAAATAGATGCCCCATTCTCAAAGCTCATTAGATGCTTCAAAGTCCAAAGGGAGAAAAAAATCAGGGAAGAGAATTACCAACACGCTGTAAAACTGGCCCTAAACCTTTGAACAGCAAATATGAACGAAGAAAAGAAGCCGTTTTTTCTCCTGACACAATTGTTTTTTTCTGCCCAGTTCTTCTCTTTTCTAGTAAGAAGTATTGGGTTTTTTGTTTTGTTTTGTAATTTTGAGGGAGCCCACTTCAGATTTTTAAAGAGACGTTAAACTTTCAAAGTGTTGGATTCTTTAAAGGCTGTGGAACTTTTAAGTTGGGTGGTGTTTTATAACAGGATATCAGCATGGTACTCTGGGGAACAACAAAGGATGTGTTATGATTTAACAGTGCTGTGTTGGACTGAAGAAGTGGCTCAGTGGTTAAGAACACACACTGCTCTTGCAGAGGACCTGAGTTCAATTCTCAACATCCACATTGGGTGGCTCACAACCTCCTGTAACCCCAACTCTAGGAGGATTCAACTCCTTACTTCCATGGGCAGACAGCACTCACATGCACACATGCATGTGCACGTGCACACACACACACACACACACACAGTAGAAATTAAAATAAAATCTAAAAAAATTCATACAGCTATTGATCAAAAGAACAAAAGCAGGTAAAATATGGAAGTCACAGATCTTTTATCTATCCCATGGGTTTGGGGCTTAGCAATTAACAAAAAGGGAAATGTTTGGACCTAGGGTGTTGTCACCTGCTTAGACATCAACTCTTCAAGAAATGGCTCAGAAGCAGAGGGTCTGTGCACTGGCTGGGTGTTAGAAGCACATGAGCAGTTACTGCCTTTGGCCCCATTGGTCTGTGTTGGACCAGGGCATCCATTGTGGGTCAAGCTCTCTGTGCAACTCTGCTTCATCCGGGCTGAATACACCACTCACATGCAGTGGAATCACATTCATTTAAATGCCACTGGGGTGAATGGCAACTTCCAACAGCGACTTCTGCTCCACAGTCTCAGAGGAGTCTATTCCCAGACGTGTGTACAGTCGGCATTGTTGCTACGTTAATCCTTCCTGCAGCCTCATGAGTTGTCCACATACGTGCTCTGGTGAGAACTCTACTGGAGGAGACCTTCTGCAGATGTCCCAGCTTTCCCCCAACCCTCCTCTCTGAGGAATCCTGATAACATGAGTTCTGATCAGTTCATTGCCTGGGACTTGGCTCCTTCACCATAAGATGATCAGTGTGATGGCTAATCTTGATGATCAACTTTATTGTTTCTGTGATAAAAAAAAAATAAGAGATGTGTCTGCCTCTGTGTGAGTATATAAGGATGTTTCCTGGGAGGATTAATTATAGGAGGAATGATCTTCCCCCAGAGGTGGCAACAGATCAGGATACAGGGCTCTGAGACAAAGACAGCACTCCTCTGGCCAGCCCATCTTTGTTCCTTGCTTGTGAGTGCATCCACTCTGCTGCTGCTGCTGCATCCTTGGCCGACAATGGAACCCAGTTTCTGTGGCTTTCCCATGTAGAGTGAAGACCAGCAGCTGGCCAGGAAATCTTTCAGACCTTCAGCCCCAAACTTGAGCTGCTGAGGCATCCAGCTTGGGTTTTCAGTCTTTCTAGTGTGCATGTGGCTATTGTTGGACTAGTAACCCATATCATGAAAGCCAATATAATTGTGTGTGTGTGTGTGAAAGAGAGAGAGTCAGAGACAGAGAGAAAAATTACAAAAAATCTCTTCTGAAGAGTCATGAGTTATGTAACATGTCCCCTAGGTATACACCACACACACACACCACACCACACACACACCACACCACACACACACACATCCCACACCACACACACAACACACACACACCCCACACCACACACACACACACCCCACACCACACACACCGCACACACACACACCACACACACACACACACACACACACACACATCTACTTACTCTGGATAGGGAAGCCATGACAAACCAAAGCAGCAGTTGCACACATGTCCAGTTTGACGAACTGGATTTTTACTGAGGTCACTTCCAGGAGCAGAAATGATACAAACAGACAGGCTAGCAAGACTCCTCTCCCAGTGGGTATTGACTGCTACTAACACTGGAGCAGAGTCCTCTGGCCTCTTGTGGGTTTCAATTTTCCCAGACTGTGAAGTGTGCTTTCCTCCTGAGGCTTGGGAGTCTCCCTGCTCCTTCTTGAAGTGTGTGTTTTACTCCAGAGGAAAGTGCTCCACAGCATGGAGCCAAGCTCTGTGCAGAACATCACACTCGCTTCTCCTGATTTGTCAATCTCAGAGCGCACTTGCTGACATCACACTCGCTTCTCCTGGGTGTCAACCTCAGAGCACACTCGCTGATGTCACACTTGCTGATATCACACTTCTCCTGGGCGTCAACCTCAGAGCACACTCGCTGACATCACACTCACTGATGTCACACTCACTTTTCCTGGGTGTCGGTCTCCAAGCACACTTTCTGAGCTATAACAGAAGCATTAGTGTCTGTAGGTCCTGTTCAAAGCATCCTCTATTTCCAAAGCGGCTCCGTCCCAACACACAGTTGACTTTGTTCAGGAGTGTTTATTAGTTCTTTTGCCCTGACTTTAAGCTGCCGTAGTCATTGTTCTTAGTGAAATATTGTATATCGCAGCTATTATTCTTTGCTGACTACGGAGTAACGGGGGTGCCATCTATCCTCTGAGTGTCAGGAGGAAACCCTGCCCATCCATCCTTCATTACTTCCCCTCACTGGAGACCCTGGTCACCCCACCGGAGCAATAGATTTTTCCTCATCACTTCATTGTGGGCTCCTCGCCCATTTCTGCCCCTCTCAGACATTCATTCTCACAGTCTCTGGTGGGCTTCTGAGAATGAAACACCTTGAAGGAAACAAAACATAAAGAATAAGAAAAATCTATGCTGGGCTTTCAGTCTTCACAATTCCCACACTTTGCCAAAAATCTCTGCCCCAAAGGGCCCAGATTGGTGTGCTTGCCATGTATTTTTATGTGTGTGTATGTGAATAGCATCAGTATCTGTCTTCATGTGTGTTTGTGGACAGGTTTGTGGGTGTTTGTGTGCATATATGTGTATGGTATGTGTACATATCTGTGTGTATGTTAAATTTGTGTGTATGTGGATGCATACATATGCATGTGTTTCTTTGTGTGTGTGCATATATATTTGTGTCTGAGTGTGTATGTATGTACATGTGTATGTGAGTGTGTGTGCATGTGGGTCTTTATGTGGGCATGTATGTTTGCATGTGTTTGTGTGGGTGTTTGTGTGTGCATGTATGTTTGTCTGTGTTTGTACATGTGTGTGTCTGCATGTGTGGGTGTATGGGTGTGCATATGCATGCATGCATGTGTGAATGCATGTGTGTGTATGTGTGTGTTTGTATAGATGTTTTACTAGTCTGAGGATCTGTGCTCTCAGGAGAGTGTTCTCTGCATCACTGCAGGACTGCATCATGGGTAATGAGGCTCTCACCATTGCACTGTTGGCTGAAAACCTGGAACCTACTGAGTCTAAAGCAGCTAAATTAAAGACCTGCTGGGTTTCCCCTCTCCACCATCAATCCATACACTTTCGCAGAAGGGTGGGGTGTTCCTGGAGTGAGACGAGTGTTCACAGAAAGTCCGCATTCCTCCCCAGGAGCCAAGTTCATGTTTCCATATAAGACTCCAAGGAGAAAACAGACACTGACTTTATAGAGGATAAAAGATTGTCAATATCTTGAGCTTAACAGAAATAACACTGCCATGTGCCTGCTTGATCAGACTGACTAAGCAGAACTGGGGGCTGACTGTGGAGCTGGCCCTGCTGAATTCAGTGCCCTAGAAGACTGTCATCCTAGAGGCCTCGGTGGCTGTGTCTCTAACAGCAGGGAGGCCGGGACAAAACTGTAGACCTAGGTTCACCACGCTGCTGAGAAAACAGAAATCACACCCAGGACCCCTGACTCCAAAGCTGTGGACTAATTTCTGCATTAAGCACTGGCCTCCTACAGGCCCTTCCTGAGTTGCAATGACGGTGGTTAAGTAGAACTTCATTCGTTATCTCTCTTTCCCTCTTCTCCCTGTCTCTGCCCTCCTGCATCTCTGTCTTTCTCTGACTTTCCTCCTCTCTGTCTATCCTCTCTCTCTGACTCCCTTTTTTCTCTCTTCTCTCTCCTCCCTGCCTCCCTATTTCTGCCATCAAAACAGACAACATTTTAAGCTGTGACAAGATATTAAAATGCCACAGAGTGTGCGTTGGATGGTGCTGAGCATCACATGTGCAGGCGGGACCCTGCAGAGACATTGAGAGGAAAGGGAGAGGCAGATCTGATTGGGCTAGAAGACTTTTCTGTGGGTGACATGACCCTGTCTTTCTTGTTCCCCACTACAGGGACCCTCAGCGGACCTCATGAGGATGCTGCAAGCTGATGGATGGGGCATGGCCATCGTGAACTGCCAGGA
>LOEQ01004844.1:128118-155270 GCA_001685075.1 Bramus lutescens | reverse complement strand
AGGAAAGTTCATAGCACTAAATGCCTACATAAAGAAGCTGGAAAAATCCCACATAGTGAATTAACAGAACATTTGAAATTTTTAGAACAAAAAGGAACAAACTCACCTAAGAGAACTAGACGGCAAGAAATAATCAAATTGAGAGCTGAAATCAACAAAATAGAAACAAAGAAAACAACAAACTATAAAGCATTTAAAGTTCAGTTTATTTTATGAAGATTTTCCCCTTATTATAACTATGCAAGTCTCAGTGTGGATGGATATAGGTAAATGAACTAAGGGGATGACATTCAGAAGGTGGAAATTTTGAGCTACCCGATATGGGTGTCAGGATCTGTACCTGATCCCCTGCAAGAGCAGTAACCATCTTAACCAGGGGGCCATTTCTCCAGCCCTTTCTGTTTAGTCTTTAAATGGTACAGGAAGTTTGGAAAATTATGCATATTAACAGGATACTGTTTGATATTTCAATATCTGTACACAGTATGCAATATTCAAAAAAGATCAAACATACACATCTTTTCAAACCTCTCCTTTTTTGTGACACTAAGGATTGACGTCATGGGCTCATGCATGCTAAAGAGGATCGGTACCATCGAGTCATAACATCATCCTTTTTTATTTATATTTTGAGATAATGATTCACCGTGTCCCTCAGAGTAGCCTTGAATTCACTCTCTAGGAAAGACTGACCTTGAACATACAATCCTCTTCCTTCCATTCTCTAAGGGCTGGGCTTACAAGTCTGGGCCGCAAAGCTAGGCACATTTATCAGTTCTTTTTGGTGAAACTTTTAGCATACTGACTATTCTTACTGCTAACTCTTTGAAATGTAGGGTCAGCTTTGGGCACGCGGAGTCCCTGCTGAGAAATCACACAGGAGTACCTCTTGCTCTTACCTAAAGTAATTTGGTTGTCTATTGACCAGACTTTTCCCATCCCATCCTCCTGCCACTTCCTTTCTTCTAGATTTTTCTTTTCTTCCAGATTTTTAAGGTATACAGTACACCATTGTTATCTGTAGCAACCCTACTGGGCAAGAGAAGAGTTGGAAGTCTGGAGAACAGGATGAGGTCTGATTGCAGTATGAGAGTTCCCCTGCAGAGAAGATTCAGTTGGCCCAGTTGTCTACTTGATTTAACCACGAGGCAGAAGTTATAAGTAATGAAGACAAATCAAAGAGAAACAGAACTAAAACAAAAGCCCGTCTTATTGCTGTGCTGGGATGTAGCAGGGACAAAAGCCATACAGAGGGCTGAGAGTGAGCTGGGTAGAAACCATGGCTGAGAGGGTAGAGAACAGATAACGGATAGTTAATGACGACGACACTGGGATTTGCCTTTGGTCTCCAGCTTAGAAGCCTAAGAAAAGGTCCTGATTACTAGCACCCACACCAACTTACAACATGGACAGACAGACAGTGAAATAATTGCAAAAAAAAAAATCAGTATTGATTCCTCCTGGCCCCAAGACACAGGCAAAGGACCTAGGCGAGTCCAAGTCTACTTGAAAAGCGTTTTTCACAGCCTCACTGTAGGGGTAAAGGGTGACAAGTGCATCTCTAGTTCAAGAAAAAACTTACCAAAGAAGGTGAAAAAGTGGTATTTTGTCATTTGCTAACACCATTTTTCTATTTATTCATTTAAAAAATAAAATATTTATGGTAACCTACGGAAAACAAATTTATGTAATAATGCCATACCAATTTCCTGAGATTGTATACATGGAGTAACATCTTTATTTCCTGGTAGGCTAACCTAGAAATAAAATTACATAGTAACATCCACTGAATAGCAGAGGTGCATGTTACTCAGATGGCATGAAGTGTACAAGTTCAATTTGTGTCTGAGAGACTTTGAGAAAGAGCATCATGTATGCTACTAAACTAATAGTTCTCAAATGGTGGTGATGAACTGTAACTCAGAGGATTAAATTGTTGTTTCTGTTCAAAATATGTATTTTAAAATATATAAGCGAGTTTCATTTAAAACATAAAAAAACACTAAGGCTGTTCTGCCTCTGGCATACATTGGTACTAAATTTAATGCTCAAAATTTTCTTTAGGCAACTTAATTATATATGATTAAAATGACTTATCTAGTTGATTTTTCTTTTGATATAACTCCATCTTGTAGATGCATCTTCCTTGTCATCGTTTGCCTCCAGCATCAGTTTCTCAGTCTGGCTGATCTTCCAAAATTTTGTCTACATTCCTTCCACACTCGGTTTGTAGAGTTCTGAACTCTTCTGCTTTCTCAATGGAGTTGCCAATCTTTCCTGAGTCCTATTTGTGGAGAGAAGATGAAGTCCTGAGTGGCTGTCTATTATTGACCTGAGCATGATCATCAAGGACTCGTATGTCTTGATGACTATGATCCGTTGGGAATGGCAAGGCCTTCCACTGGTCATAGTATTGATGCTGACGGCTTGTGCCGAAAGTGTCAAGAGCAACTTCCTCCTCCAGAGTGTCTGCACTGGAGATGGTTTTCCCAGAGAACGAATGCCCCACTTTATCAAGATTACTTAAAACTGCCTTCTCTGCCTTCTCCTTGTGCTGTATATAATGAACCCACAGAGTTTCTGGGCTGTTGCCAGTGTTTCCCCATCAGTGCACACAGCCCATCCAATTCTAGTTTATGTGTATGTATATATGTCTACACTTCTTCATTCCACATTGCCTCAGTCAGGTCAATTAGAGAGTCATGTAGGTTGCAACAACTCTTAGAATTTTATGAGTCTCTCTGATGACATCTATTATATATATGGTGTCACTCTGCTTATGCTTATTTGATTATTATTTTATTACACATTTAGGAGATTGCATTCACCTTGACCTAGCTCAGTGTCTAACGGAAAATTCATTTACACAGCAGTGTGTTGTGAAATGAATGCACGAAGAGCTGAATGAGGGAACAGAGAATACCTGCTAAGGTATAAAGTTCGTTAGTGCATGAACTTTTCCTGCCTTTGAACTGCTTATGCTGTTCAATTTCTCTTTCAAGAACTGGAGCATGAAAACATCATTTGTCAACAGATCTTTCTGAAATTGAAATTATTGTCATTTCCATGCCTTGCTTTTTGCAAAAAAATACTACCAATGATGAGCTCCTTCCAGTATAATGTTATAATGAGCATCCATATTATGCTATATCATTAATATTTAACATTTTTTAATGCTGCATCTTTTATATAAGTTTTTTTTTATTTTCCAAATCTCACCACTTTTCTTCATTAAAAAAAGTAACATGCTTTTCCACCCTTTAAATTACTGCTACTCACTTGTTGTCAAGGAAACAAGGTTACCGAAATTTAAAAAAAAGTGAAATTTGAATCAATAAGGAATTGATTGCACACTCTAGAATTGATTTTAAAAATTAGAAAGAGGCTTATTGAGAATGATTTCAAACACACAGATGATTTTTTCATAGTTAGTAGTTTTCAACTTATAGACAATTAAAAGACATTGAGTTTTCTGAAATCCAAGTCTCAGAGAAGCAGTTTCATTTAAAAGAGAAATTTATTCTAATGTATTTAGAGAGTCCCACCCTATAGCGAGAAGGCTAGTGCCTGTGGACTGTACGGCTGAGAAATTCATTTGATACTCTCTCCATTCAAGAAGTTGGAGATCTTGGAACATGAACCAGTCTTATTTCTCAAGTAGAAGATGTCCTCAGTGGGACTCAATCTTCCCTGGAGAGGTCTGCTTTTACAAGCTAATTAATCTAAAATATCATGAGTACAACCAATAATAGCAGCACTGGTGCCCCCACTTAGGAAGAGATACACTGGCATGTACTCGGATATGAGCTCTTTCTTCTGCTTTCTATTCTTCCATGTCCCAAGCACACATTCAAGGTGCATTCCCTTTATTCAGTTTGCTTATTCTGTCACAATACCAGATCAAGAAAAAAAATTATAAACCCTAAAGCTGATGATTTCCTGAGGGTTCCCAGTCTGGATTTAGTTTGAATTTTCATTCTTAACTGTGAATATGGGAGGGGTAGGAATCCTTCACTGTGGTGAAATTTTCTTTGGTGTTCATAGAAATTAGGTTGATTATGTTTCTCCCTTTGTTCCACACATATGCGCATCAGTTCAGACTGAGTTAGAATGAGAGTTGTGTTCCTGAAACTGTTCATTGTGTTCTGTTGTAGAACATTGGTGAATTTAAGGGCTGCGATGTAATGTATCACTTAAACTTGCTTTTTCGTATAAGCAACAATTTAAAATGCTGAATTATAGAAAAGAAAGTAAAGAGATTATTATTGAGAATGTTGAACTTTAGTCTAATAAATCTTAAATATTCTGGACTAGTTAATTTTTGTGTACTGGCAGTATGGAGGAAGCTGAAATATCATGGTAATTAGTGCATAAGCCTGAGGTTTTCAACATCGGTTATCATCATAACTTTATAAAAAATCTTAAGATCTATTTATGCTCTTGATTCAACAATATAATATGTAATATTCACATATACTCATAACAGCATTATACATTTAGGGGTAAGGAGGGTGATATTTTTTTCATCATTTTATATTTTACATAACTAAAATTTTTTTCTTCTTTCGTGTATTTATGTTCATGTGTGGGAGTGCATGTGTGTGCATATACATGAAGGCCAGAGGACTATCTCCTCCTAAGATTTCTATTTTAATTTTATTTACAGATTCTTTCACTGGGGTCTCAGGTTAGGCCTGTGCTTTCAATCACATGGTTTAGTTCCCTTACAAATTAAAGATAGAATACAGAAAAACATTTTAAAAAAATGAATCTGTATAAATCCCTTTCTCTAGTAGTATCACAGAAACAGATGGGTGTCCTCTACTTCCCCAGAGATGAGCTAAGCACTTATTTGGAAGCAGCAGCGAGAAGCTGTTGCTGTTCTATACTGCAAATATCAGTGTGAGACATCTTTTTCCCCATGTCCACAGTTGAACACATGTGTGCAAATGGGTGATGGACTCAGAGTACCACTTCTGAACACAGCCTGACAGATTGACTCAGCTTTTGACCTGTGGTCATCTCCCATCTAACTTTTTGTTATCCTATGTAGTTTTACTAAATATACTCTTTATAAATGCCCACAGGCAGCATGAGGTCTGAGGAAATAACACATATTTTAAAAAACTAAGACATAATTGTTATTTTAGAGTGGCCAATGCTGTCACATGCAGCAATAAGTCTGATAGTCTACTATGAAATCCATTGCTATTTTGCACACATCTTTTATAGATGTTTTTATTTATAAATACCACTTCAAATGTATGAAGGACAATGAACAATTTTGTTCTTTTATTTATTAAATACCCATTGTTGGCCAAAGATCATGACAGTACCCTGATCTATAATGAAGAATTTATATTCAAATGGAAAAGCCCAGTAATGAATGAGGAAATACATGACAAATGAATATAGGAGATTGATATATAACAAACAAGGGTTGTGGTATAGGATATTGGAATAAGGAAAAAAATAGAAATTTATTTCCCATGGGTCAGTCCATGGGAGGCATGCCCTGTATCAGAAGAGAAAACCAGTCACTATGGAGATTCCACAGGGGGCAGAGAGAACAGAAAATACAAATGAAAACCACAAAATATTCCTTACTGATGTATAGACGAAACTGGAATACCAGTTGGGGTTGAATAGGTGCTATTATGGAAGAGGATACATAGAATGACTCAGTGAGATTTCTGTTCCTAAAGGTGACAATTAGCTCTGATTAATTATCAGTGTTCTTCCTTAAACTCATGTGCAATGAAAAGCTTACTTTGGCAAAAGTCTTTCCTTAGGTCCATGTTTGAGGACAAAGAGCAGTGTATTTGTGTAGAATAGCTTGTGTATTAGATAATCAATCACAACTCTCGTTATTGATATCTTATTCTTCCAACCAAATCAAATAAACAAGGTTACCCAACAGCATGATATACATACAAGAAACAATTTTTCCAAATATAATAAATCTATTTATGGACAACATTAAAGCACATTGGTAGTAATAGCTGATTTAGCATTCTGTATTGATTTATATACTTCTCTTTCATAAAATGATTACATTTATTACATGCATTTAGTATACTAGATGTAAGTGTACCATTTACAAAGAGAGATGTGTCTGTAGTTAAAATCCTCTTTAGGTTTTTAATTTGAGGTGTATTGCAAATCCATAGAAAGGATAAATACAATAATATCATCTTAAAAATCAGCTTGCATCATATTTTATTCATGATTAGAAATAAAGATCAAAATTTGTCTGCACAGGTGATAATACCAGAAGCAGAATTATATCATTTGGCTAAGGGCCACAAAAGAATTCATATCTTTTTTTTAACTTATTATTTTTGAATAACCATAGGCCTAAAATTTAACAATAGATTCAGATGTTCAAAATCTGTGACTTCATTTTTCTTTTATTTTTAAACTTTTGGCTTTTTATTAAAATCCAGTTTTCAGTGAAATGGAACTTACAAGATAGCAAACATAGCTAGTGGACACACTCTAGAGGGAAATACATTCTGCATCTGATGTGTATGACGACTAATCAAGTGGTTTATGTCCTATAACTGACAGTAGTCAGTGTTCTTATTATACACAAAACATACAAAGTAGCTGCATAGATCAGTCGTTTTCAACATATGAGTCATGACAACTTCAGGGGTCACATATCAGCTATCCTGCATATCAAACATTTACATTGCAACTCCTAACAGTTTCTGAATTACAGTTATAAGTAGTAACAAAAGTAATTTTATGGTTGAGGGTCACCGCAACATGAGGAGCTGTATTAAAGGGTCACAGCGTTAGGTAGGGTAAGAACCTCTGCCTTAGATGATGTTTGTGATTAGCCATGTCTATTCAACTGTTGATTTGTATATTTAGCTTCATTTCTAGTCTATTATTTGTGTGTTCACAGATGGGCACGCACAAGCAAACACGCATTACTGTGCACAGAAGTAATCTGAAACCACAGGGCTAGCTTTGGTTGCTTGAATTGAAAGAAACTGTTTGATGTTGGCTTACCATTAAATTTTTAATTGATTCAAGTGTTTCCCCTTCCTTTTCTTCATAGAAACTGTGTTAGGAATGCATCTATAATTCACTCCTTGTGTCTTCCAGATTGTATTTAATCAGTGTCCTATAAGGGAAGTGCAAGCTATTCTATCTATCTTCATTAACTGGAATGGCCCAGTGGATACTATCTCTATTATTATATGACCTAAAAATCCATCTCCAAAACCTCTGATCTATGCTCAACAAATGCCATCTATCATTTTCCACATGTGTGCCCATCCTTTCACATGTACCCTTCGCTGTTCACACGCGTGAAGATTAGTCTCAGCCCAGAGTAAACAGCAACTTACAACTCAAGGGCTGTGCGTGGGGACCAGGGACCACATTAGGAAGACTGTTCTTAATGGGCTCAACACATGATGACACACTACCGTGAGTTCTGTTCTCCCCCAGCCACATCTAAATTGATCTTAGTGGGATTTATGACAACAGGGGAGGTGAGCTATAGACCAGCATGTTGCGTTTCCTCTGGTGTTTCTATCCATTATTTTGTCCATTTCACTTCTACATCACTCCACCTGTAAAATCTATCTTCTATTTGTCCCCTTTTCTGTCCAAAACCAACATTAGTCCAGATTTTAAGAAGTTCCATCAGCCAAATTTTATTCTGCTATGTGAGAGAAAGATCTTTTATAAAATGAAGCAGTGGTGAATGAAATAATGGCTTTGATATATTCTCTACTTGCCTTAACTTTGTTCTGAACTAGAAACAGAACATTACCTTTTATTTTATGGACATTTTGTTTAAAAAATAAATCTGTTCAAAAATTGTTCCATTTGCTCACAGATGAGTGTCAAAAACTCTGGTGAAAAGAGCCATGTGATAATTTTAAAAACACTAGAGGAAAGGTTTTTACTTTTGAATCTGTAAGACTTTGTTAAGTATTAAAATTTAATTAAAAATCAGATACAATTATTTTAGACAATCACTTATAGGTTACCAATATAAAAATCCTGTAAGTAGGTATAATCCTAGACTACAAAATCACGTAATTACAACTCCAGAAGAGATTAAAAAGAGTGAAAAACATTTTTAAATACATTTTTGCATGTTGTGAAAGGTTTAAGGTGTGTGTGTGTGTGTGTGTGTCTGTCTGTCTGTCTGTCTGTCTGTCTGTCTGTCTGTCTGTCTGTCTGTCTGTCTGTGTGTTTTGGCATTCAACATTGGTTCATACTCCTAGCAAGCTTTCTTTTACAGAATGCATCAAAATAAATTCAATATCCATATACTAAGCTGAATTATCCTACAAAGAAATTATGCATTCTTAATTTCACATTAAATTCTTTAGTGTATAACAAATAACTGATGACAGGCATTGTTGGTAGGAAAAGCTCTACCTCATACACATACTAGCAGCTGCAAGAGGGCAAATCTGTTCACAACTGTAGGCCTTCAAAATAGTTTTGTTAATTATTGACATTAATTTTAAATACAGAGAAAATACAAAAAATGTTCAATTACAAATTACTGATATATTTTTAATGGGCAAATGGCATTCTTCTTTAGCTTTATGGTTTAAATAATAAAATAAGTCAGAGAAATGGAAAAAGAATGGGCTGAAAGAATTAATAACCATTTGATTCGACCTATAGGAAATAATAGAATCTAGTATTTGCACAAAGATCTACATTGCATTCACAATAAGCTGCTTGTTTATGTGCAATAAATTTTACCAGACTTGAACAGTAGGGGACGATATTTCACTAGTTTCTGTAAAATCATAGCAACATTTAAAAGGAAAAATTAACAATTATTCGCATAAAATAGACAAAAGCAAAGACAAGTTTGTTTTAAAACAAAAAGAACTGAATTTAATTCACTTTATTTAAAAATGTTTCTTCACACCTGTGTTTTAGTACTGTCTCTGTTACTTGTGGATGTTTGGCTATTTCTCCTGAGCTGTTTTATACTTGTCTCAGTGAGGTGGAAAAATTTATCATTTATGTTATTTGCATCTTCACAGTAAGAATTCACCATAGAATATGCATGCAAAGAAATTGGATTTTATAACAAAAATTTTATCCTCTAGCTTTGGCAAAATGAGAAAAATGATCAAAAGTTACCACCTTACATGTACAGAGTTTACAATGGTGATCTCTCTTGTATTCAGTGTAAATTGTTCTGGGCATGGGGGCTGTAAAGAACCTTGTCAAATGTGCTTACTCCTAAGATGTTCCCAGTAGGAGATCCATTTCCATCATGGAGCAGTACTAGAGTTTACTATAGTTGAAGGTGACTCTCAGAAAAAAAAAGAATAAAAGTTAAATTGTACTTTTATATATGAAGAAAAAAAAGTATGTAAGGAACGATATTCCAGAGTAGATTTGGTATGTTCTAAAAGCTTGTTAAATAGTTGCACATTAATATTTCCCTGAGAACTAAATCAGAAATTTTATATATTGTTGATGGAAATGATGTGGTCCTATCAAACCTTTTAGTTATATGTACCACTGAACTATTCGCTTAATAAAAGTATTGGCTATGTATTTCCTGATTAATATTTCTATGTCCCCCCATGTGGTTCTTTCTATTCATTGCTTTGTTCAGTAATATTACAGTACTTGTGACTAGAAAAGATTGATAAGTCTCATTTTTGTTATTTATTAGAGTTTGAATTTTGCTTTTTTCTATTTTTCATAAAGACAATGTCTATGAAAAGCTGGTAAAATGATATTTCTGATAGTGTTGTGGTTCCTGAACTATTGATGAAATCACTAAACTCCACAAATTTCCATTTTTTTGCAATTACTTGTTGAAGACCTAGAAAATCCAACACAAAATATACCTACTTTATTAACTTACCAATGGATTGATTTTTGCAAGTAGATAATATTCTTAGGAAATCTGATTGAGGCAGGCTTAGTTCAAGGTCAGTTTAGTTCACAGAGCAAGTTTCTGAACAGTCAGGGCTACACAGAAAACCTGTCTCAAACAGCAGCAACAACAACAAAGACAATTTACAGAAACACATGAAAAGGTAATACACAGATAATTCAAATGCAAGAAAGTAGTTGAAGAGTAATTTCTCATACGGTTCTGAATTTAGTTGAGAAATATTGAAGAGCTGAAAATCAGCTCCTAGTAACAATGAATGGCCCTTGAATGTGACTCAAAGAGAAGAGAATATGTAACAGAACAAGCAAGATTAAGACAATTAAATAAGGAAGAAAGGATGTCTGAAGATATCTCTAGCAGATTTGAGCACCGTCTAAACTCATGTTCACTTGCTCTTCATGATTCTACTAAGAAGAAGTAATCGAGTGGAAATGACTGGTCCGTGTAAGACTTACATTTACTGTGGAACTTGCCCAACAATCACTGCCCCACAGGTTCTGTTCATCTTTGAAGACTTTTGTAGCATGAAATGAGCCACATTTTCACTTAATAAAGTATGACGTCTTTAGACCTGTCTTCCATGTCAGGTTCAGACATTCTGAATCCCATACAAAACAAAACAAGCAACAACAACAACAACAAAAAGAGAATCTTCTCTAGACATTGTGAAGCCATAGAAATACTGGGTCTAGGAATTATAGAGTTTGTTGACTATAGGTAGTTTGAATTGAATAAGCATGAGAAGTACCTGTGGATATGTTTAGATTACAAATTGTCAGCATGAGCAAAGTGATATGTCCTTTGCAGATTGTCCTGCAGACCATTGATAGGATGGAATTCTGTTAGATTAAGAAAATTCAGTACATGAAAACACAGACGACAAGCACCATTTGGACTAACAGTTATTGCATTCTAATCTATAGACCACAATATTTCAATGTTTTCATAACTACTGTAAATAACCACATCTTGAACATCTGTTTGGTTCTGCTGCTTGTAACCCCATTTCCTTCAGATCTCACAGGGATAATGCATGATCCAAATGAAGGCCGGACCTTCTTGGTGGTCAGCGTCTTTTCAGATGATTTTTTTGTCCTGACTACATCTGTGTTGATCAAATACTTTGAATGCCACCTTTACTTTGTTCTTCATAAAATCAAATTGCAATTTTCATAAATTTGTACCTAAAAATTGATTTACATAGAGTCTCTAAATGGAGTGAAAAACATCATTTATTCATCAACTGGGATTTTTCTATTTATACACCAGACCATTTTGAAAAATGTCTATTAATGACCACAGTGTGTTTTCTCAAGAGAGATTCAGTATTTGAAAATCAATCTCTTCTAATTTTAATAGTTTTCTAAGTAAAGCTAAGAATGTTTTAAGAGGTATAATATTTATCTTTTCATTTTAGGGTTCTTGGAGTGAAAATGCTTTGAGAGTAGCAAAGTGGTCAAATAATAAACATGCTAAGGAGTAGGGATCTTTTTAAATAATGAAGACTGGAATATGAAAGTCAGATTTGGACTGTAAGCTCACAATTCAATTACCCAAACACACTTTTGCTATTCAAATTTACTTATTATATTTATTTGGGGGCGTTTTTATTTTTAATTTTTTTATTTTTGGTATTTTGAGGCTGGATTTCTAGTCCTGGCTTACCTGGGAAGAAATAGCTCCATGGGACAGGTTGTCCTTGAACTCAGAAATCTGCTTGCCTATGCCACTCAGGTGCTTGGATTAAAGCCTCTTAGGGCATTTTTACTCTAGCTGTGGAGCTCATGGCTTTGGACTGACCTTGCTGTTCTAACATTGAGACCTCTGAACCATGGTTGTGAATTGGCTCAGGTGAGACTGTATGGGAATGTGGAAAGGCCTTGGGAGTTATGCATTGTATTTCAAGAGACAAGATCAAAATGTAGCCTGACCGAGAGGTTTACAGAGCAATTAACTGCGATTTGTGAATTGCTATTATTTTTCCCTCAAGGAAGTGCAAAACTGTAGTTATTACTGTCAACTTCATAAGGTTCTCTTGCAGTTATGCTCACCTATAGAAGACATTCATTTTTTCCTTTAATTTAGACTTTATTTTTCTCTTGTACAATACATCCTGACTGCAGTTTCCCTCCCTCCACTCCTTCCAGTCCTCCTCACTTTTCCTGTTTTCCCCAGATCCACACAAAAAGAGAAGCCTTTCCAGGGAGATCAACCAAATTCAGCATAACAAAGTGCAATAAGACTAGGTATAAACTCTCAAATCAGAGAGGTGCAAGGCATCTCAGTAGAAAGAAAAAGGGTCCCAAGAGCAGGCAAAAGAATCAGAGACACCCCAGACTCTTTTACAGTTGTCTATAATAGACATTTAGTGTGACTTTACAGGAATATAAACCTCTGCAGGATATTGTCTTGAAGAGTATTTAATCAGGACTGATTCGTATTGAAAAAACTGTTAAGATGGTGAGTGTGGCAACATAGAAAATGAAAGGGAGGGGTCAAATGGATTAAATAATGAAAACTGAATTAAAATTATCTTCTACCTCTTATATTGACAAAAACTACCTAAAACTTGAATCACCATACATAGACAGCCAGCTCGACATCCCTAACTCTCCAGATCGCACAGATGAAACATTCTCAAATGCCTAAATGTATACACCACCATACTTGTCTTCTTTTTAGAAGTGATGCCAATATAAAATTAGATTATTTTTAACTAATTATTTGACAAGCAGAATCAAGGGACTGACTGGAATTTGTATTTTGTCCGTTTTCAGTCTCATATAGATGGCAACATATGCAAAAGATTGTTTTGGTTGATGACTGAAGTGGAGAGTTCAAGATTGCTGTGGTAGGTGCAATTCCTGGACTTTACAGCTTGGGCAGGCTAAGAAAGCTGGCTGACCATGAGCCAGAAAACAAGGCAGTAAGCAGCCATCATCCTTGGTTCCTGTGTCCAGTTTCCTGCTTTGAGTTTTTGCCCAACATCCTCATTAAAGGAGGTGACCAGTCATAAAAACCCTTTCCTTCCCAAGCTGCCTTTGGTTGGAGGGTTCATTACAGCAACAGAAAGCAAACCAGAAGACATTCCCAGTGATGTTAGCTTTAATTTGCTAGCATTGGCACAGTATAGAATCACCCAAGAAGGGAATCCCTGTGAAGAATCAACTGGGTCATCTTGACCCTTGAGAACACCTGTGATTTCCTTAATTGAGTTCATTGAGGTGGGATGACCGACTCGCTGTGTGTGACGCCATTCCACAGTCAAGGGATCTTGAACGGTGTAATGGACGAGATAGTTAACTGAGAACAGATGATAGCACCCACTCCCTCAAGTTCCAGCTGCTGTGACTCCCCTGCTCTGACAGATGGCAAGCTGGAACTCTGAGCCAAAATAAATGCTTCACTCCTAAGTTGCTTTTGTAAGGGTATTGCATTACAGATTTAGTGGGGGAAAAGCAACAACAAAAAGAGCCCCCCAAAATGAGGATATTATCAAGAAAATGTATTCAAAAGAATTATAAGGAGTTTCATCTTAAAATGGTTTAATTATAGGAAACAGTAATACTGTTAGAAACTTAATGTGTCATGAATTTTATTAAAAATAGGAAGGTTTTAGTTAATATGAACAAGGAGCCATAAGATGTAAACAGCGAGGGAATAAAATAACACAGCAAGTTCAAATGGAATAACCAAGAAGACTAATTTTGCTGACTATAAAATGCAGAGATAGATATGCTGTATATGTGTTGGAAGCTGTAAAGAATGCCATAGTTATTTTCAATGTAACTGGAAAGTTTGAGGATCTCTTTTGTTATTCAAAGAATAAACACAAAAATGTAGAGGAGACTGTCAATGAGGCATACACAAAGACCCTCATAACTCATTGAAAAGCAGGTATTCATTTATCACTTCTGAGAATGGTCACACTGAGACAAGAAGAACATCCTCATTTTTCCTCTGTCAGCCCCTTCCCAAGAAATATATATCAACACCAGAAGAGAGCCCTCTCATTTTTTTTTTTGCAGACATGGAGTGTTGTGTAAAATAGCATTCTGGATTTCCTAAGGGATTGTCAAAACCTTCAATATGTCTTACCTGACTGAAGGTATGGACAGAGGAGGCCTGCTTTGGATACCTGGTATGCAATGACCAAAGACAAGCATGATGTCATAGTAGAGTATGGTATAGTGTAGTGTAGTGTATGTAGGCTTAGTATAAGAACAAATGAGCTTGCAGTGTTGGACACAAATCGAGTGGAGAATAAAATGTGATAAGCTCTGAAAAAAATATGAACGCCTTACTAACTAGACTGATCAGTGAGGAGGACCCTTTCTTCCCCTTTCCCTTGGCTGAGGCAAGTTTATAAAGGTGAGAGGCATGCTTTTTTAAAATAAATAAAACATGGAATATGTCATAAACAATGAAACAAGGAAGGATGGACAAATGAAAAAGAAAAGAAAGTTGTGGAGATTACCAATATTGATTCCAAAGATTCAGAGATATACAATTATATGAAAAATTAAAATAACCCTTATGAATGCATATGATTTCTTAGATAACATAGATAGCAAATTTTATTACCTACATATTGAAAATATGTAAATAAAAATTATAATGGGCAAACTTAATAATTGAACTGAAAAAGTTTAATGTAAATTTTTTAGTAAAAGATAATTTGAAGAATCATCAACCTTTAAGAAAGAACATTTACATCAAAGCACCAAAAAAGTGAAGGGTAAAGAATGTGGCTTATGCAGCATCACATCAAAAGACCAAAGCATACAATATGGTTGGCCATAAGAGACAAAAAGAGGAAAAATATGCAGAGAACCTATTTAAAGATATAATAACCAGATTTTTCCCATGTCCGTCAGAAAGAAGTATACTTTATATAACACTTGAGCATAGCAGAAAAGAATAGGAATCAGTTTCATACAAAAAGTCAAGAAACCAACAGCATTCAAACTGGAGAGAACCACAAACCTAAACACATATTTAAGCAGCTGGAAGTCAAAGAAAGCTAGACAATTCTAAAGTAACAAAAGAGAAGTGACTTGTCATATTTTTAGGAACCACCTAAGATAATCATCAGGTTTCTCAAAGGGGAGTTCATAAGCCAGAACAGAGTAGCATAATGTAGTAACTGTGAAAAAGGAAAACCTCCTCACAAAGAATATGATGTCTAGCAAAAGTGCCCTTTAAAAGGGAACTAAATAGAGGTTATTATGAGCAAAGATCTTAGAGAACTTGTTGCTAGTAGATCTGCTTTCCAAAGTGTGCAAAGAAGGTGTGGCCTGTTTGAAGTCGACAAAGTAATATCAAGGAGCAATACAAAATATAAAACCCAGAACAAATAAATATAGATAAAACAGATTACAGTTAAGTAGAAATTATGCTATATGTAAACACTTTTATTTATGTTAGAGTTAGAGACAAAAAACAAAAAATTAATGATAAAATAAATCTTTTTTCTTTTTTCTTTTATTATTATATGTATAGCTTTTATTGAACTATATATTTTTCTCTGCTCCCTTCCCTTCCTCCCCCCTTCTCATGTTACCTTGTACCATGATCCCAACACCACCAATTTACACAGGAGGTCTTGTCTTTTTCTACTTCCCATGTAGATTAGATCCTTGTATGTCTGTCTTAGGGTCCTCATTAATGTCTAGGTTCTCTGGGGTTGTGAACTGCAGGCTGGTTTTTCTTTGCTTTATGTCTAAAAGTGACTTATGAGTAAGTACATATAATATTTGTCTTTCTGAGTCTGGGTTACCTTACTCAACATGATGCTTTCTAGATCCATCCATCTGTCCACAAATTTCAAGATGTCATTATTTTTCCACTGTGTAGTACTCCATTGTATAAATGTACCACATCTTCTTTACCCATTCTTCAGTCAAAAGGCATTTAGGTTATTTCTAAGTTCTGGCTATAACAAATAATGCTTCTATGAACATAGTTGAGCACATGTCCTTGTGGTACAATTGAACATGATTATCTTCATGCTAAAAACAATAATCTAAAATAAAAGGATATATTCCTGGTACCACTCATTCCACAAAAAAAGAACATAATCACTAAGAAAAAAGTCTGAATACGCAGAACCTAGTTTGGGTATTAAAATAATCTAAAACATTTTCAAACTAGAAAAATTTGGGAGCTAAGGGTTTCACTGGTAAATTCTACAAAGAAGACTTTATTCAAATCCTTCTTAAACAGTTCAAAACACTGAAAAGGAAGATCATTTTCAAATTCATTTCATGTAGCCAAATTAAAAGAAAAACTTACAAAAAAACAAAGCAAAAAAGGATAATCCTGATGTCCATAGATGTAAATCACCTATCAAAGCAATAACAAATTTAAATAACAACACATTATAATGACTTGCCCATGTAGTGCCTATATCTAGGATGGCAATTAAAGTTGAAGAATCAGTCAGTGAGACATACCACATAAACAGAATTCAGGGTAAATTAACCACATAACATCAATAGGTTCACAAAAAAGAATCTGTCACTTGCACATAACCATAAAAAATATACCACCAAATTAGAATAAGGAAAGTATCTCATCATATTAAAGTTCATAAATGGAAATCTATCAGATAACATTTTATTTAATGGTAAAGGCTGAAATTATTTTCTCTAAGATAGAGCATGTCCAGAATGCCTTTCTTTATGACTTCTATTCATTATAGTATAAGACACCATAACCAGAGTAATTAAACATGAAAACTGAAAAGACATATAGGTATAAGGTCATTAAATTATAATCATTCACAGATAGAATGATCTTTATATTAAAAATCTCTAAATATTATAGCTATGCCCATGGTTGAGCTAAAGTCATGACTTTCCTCTCTCATAGCTTGCCTGGCACATCCAGTGCTGGCAATAAGATAGGAAGTTTCCAACTTCATTCCAGCTGGGGATCTGTGTCTTGGACCCAAAGTACATGTTGTATTCACCAATAGGACCTTTCCATTGAGTTCTTGTTAGCAATAGAGACCAGTGGTAATTACTATAGTGTTTTGGGGACTCTGAAGCCAACAACTCACAGGAAGCTATGCATAAAAAGGCCCTGGGATTTTGATTTAAAAAACCCACGACTCTTCCTTGAGGCAGTCTACTTTTTCCAGCTTCAGCATTCTGAGATGCGTAGAGTTCTTCGCCTTGGCTGAGACCTTTTGAGCCTTTCCCCCTTTCATATTGGCGTGTCCATTTGTGTTGTCCTTGTTAAGAGCCTTGCATGTGCCAGCGATGTGGGATTCCCCACTGTATGCTCTGAATATGTTTTATCACTATTGGTTAATAATGAAGCTGATTTGGCCTATGGCAGGGCAGAATATAGGTAGGTGGGAAATACAAACTGAGATAGAGAGAGAAGCCAAAGTCAGAAAGACGGCAAGTAGCTACTGAAGGAGAAAGGCACCAGAACCTTACCAGTAAGCATCAGCCTTGCGGCAATGCACAGATTAATAGAAATGGGTTAATTTAAAACATAAGAGCTAGTAAAGAATATGCCTGAGCCATGGGCCAAACAGAGTTGTAATTAATATAGTGTTTGTGTTATATTTCAGGTCTGGGTGGCCAGGAAATGAAAAAGCAGTCTTCACTTATATGCTAAAATAATGTTTTTTTTAAAATAAAGAATTTCTTGAATATGAAAAAATGACCCTATGACTTTTGAAAGTAGCATTATCTACACATTCATGATGGCTTTTTGAGATTCAATCCTTCCACCCCTCATATTTTTAGTCAGCTTACAAAGCAGTAGTTTCCTTTATGTTCTTTAAATTATCCTTTGTTTAGGCTGAACTTCCACCCATATCTACCATTTCTCCATCTTTGCTAGGTAAAATGTATCCACTGGTATAATTGTGGTGCCATCGTTCCAGGGGTAACTTGTCACTTCCCAACTGGCTCTGATGCTGGTCCATAGTATGGAGAAAATGCATGCCTGTCCTAAAAATATAGTCAAAACCTTGAGGTTATTATGGTCCTGTGCGGGAATGTACTACTGATGGTTTGTTAAACAGATCAATAATTAAATTTACCTTCCAAATATGTGTGTTTGGAATAAAACTGCTAGTTTTAGTCAGAGAACCCTACTTTAGCAGAAGGCAACGGTCAAAGAGCAGTGCCTTATATCTTACCAATGTGTTGAGTATAAGGGATTTCTGAGTACAGAGGTCTAAATGAGACATGTATATTACTCCCTGGGAGGCCGAAGGGGGTGTGGGTAAATTGTACACGCTGAAGGATGGTCCAGAGGAGTGCTGTAGAATGCTCTCTACTGGCTAGGACCACGGTCCCTGCAATTGTGGGACACTGCCACTGTAGCCCCTTGCGAATGTAGAAGGTACAGGAGTAGAAGAGGACTACGGAAGGGCAGGATGAGCATAGGTGGCGGAAAAGAGACGGGGGAGGCTGGTCACAGCGTAATGCATGCAAGTAAGAAACAAAAATAATTTAAAAGTAAACATCTAAAACTATTGAAATCATCCTAAATATCCACGTGGGGATTATAACTTTTATAGGCATCCAGCCAAATTACAACATAAAAAGCAAACAAGCCGCCAGGTGGTGGTGGTGCATGACTTTAATCCCAGCACTGGGAAGGCAGAGGCAGACGGATCTCTGTGAGTTTGGAGCCAGCCAGGAACTACAAGAACTAGTTCCAGGACAGGCTCCAAAGCTACATAGAGAAGCCCTGTCTCGAACAAAACAAGGCAAAANACAAGGCAAAAAAAAAAAAATACTTCCAACAACCCTCCCCCCCAAAAGCAAAACCAGACATGCAAGGAAACAAACAAAAATACCCTGTGCAAACTGACTGATGGTGTGGGGCCTCACTGCTACATTACATTCCACCCTATTCCATTGGTTTGTATATCTGCTTGTGCCAGTACTATAGCGGTTCATTACCAAAGTTCTGTAATATAATCTAAATCTAGTGTGAGGATATCTTCAACATTACCCTTTTGCTCAGGATTACTTTGGCTATTTGGTGTCTTTAATAGACCTATATAAATCCTAAGATCATTTTCTTCTAAGTTTGCAATGAATGCTGTTGGTGTTTTGATGGCATTTACATTGATTTTGTAGAGTAATACAGACATTTTCAATACTGAATTTTATAGATCTTTGATCACAGACATGTCTTTCAATTGTCTACTCTTTGAATTCTTTCTTTAGCATAGAAAAAATTCATTGTATATCATCTCCTGAATTATTTTGATCCCAAAGAATTATTAGTCTATCATGAATTGGATTTCTTTCTGACATTTTTCCTTCAGCATGTTAATTGTTGGTCTACGGAAAACCTGATGAACTTTTATGAATATCTTGTATCTTCTACTTTGTTGAAAGTGTCTATTATATTTAAGAACTTTCTAGTGGAGTCTATAGGGTCTTTTACATTGAGAATAATACATTATTTAAGTGAATATGATTTTACATTTTCGTTTTCTATTTGAATCATTTTATTTCTTTTTCCGAGAGATGTTTGTGCTCTCATATTCATTGAGGTATCATTGACAGTAGACAAGTGATAGTAAAATGCTAAATATTTGAGGAATATATTTATCTGTAGCACAGGAGTATGCACATCCAACTGAATGCAATTAGCCTATGTAAATTACTTCAATTCTTTCATATGCTCAGCATGAATGTGCCTTGAGGACATCATAGTATGAACAAAGCAGTCATAGAAAAGATCTATTGTATGATTCCATTCAAATGAATTATCTAAAATAGTCTAGCAGATCAGATCAGAACTGATTAGGAGGTGGGCATAGGAAGAAAATGGGGAGCCACTTTTCAACAGGTATAGAGTTTCAGTCACAGAAGATGATAAAGTTTCAGAAGTCTGTTATGCAATATGTGCTTACAGCAAGCAATATCATAATAAACACTTAAGAGCATAAATTTCATGCTATGTGCTGCTTTTCTTAAAAGAAGAATACAAAAATAAAGGAAAGAGAATATAAAACAGATGACAGACATAAAGACAGAGGTAAAAATCAATATACTGTGTTTGAATTGGATTTCAACTATATTTTTAGTGGCATATTTTAGCCTTTGTTATTTGAAGCTTTTATAGAATAAAAATAAATATATTTATTATTTATTATTATATATTTATTATTATAGCTAAACACTATCACTAATATTGTGATATAGAAAGATAAATTAAATGTTAGCAGCAAAAATATTGCCAGAAAATATCAAGAACTGAGAAGGTAATATATTCAAATATTCCTGAGGATAACAATGAACACTTTAAATAGATCCTGTTAATCATAAGAAAGAACATGGTAGAAGACAGTGAGAAATAGTGTTTTAATCGTAGTGATATAGGCATTAATACCTCTACAAATTTACCCCCTTAAAGGGCTAGAATAGTGATATTGAATAAATGTAACCGATTGAGGATAGCTATGAAAAGATATCAAACAAATTTGCATTTGTCTTATCAAAGGGAAAATTGGAAGAAGAAGAGATGGAGGAGGAGGAGAAAAGGAAGAGGAGAAAAAGGGGAAAGAGGAGGAGGAAGAGGAGGAGGAGGAGAGAGGAGGAGAGAATAACTATAAGCCAGAGAAGAGTGTGAACATATATTACAGTTTTAAATGTTTAAGAAAAGTGGACCTACACTGTTGGTTTTTTTATTTTTTTGACTCTTTAATCTTTGGGGGGCTGCTACCTGGCTCCCAAATAAATAACATCTCACATGAACACCCCCCCACACACACACAGAGGCTTATAAATGCCTAGCCTTAGCTTGGTTTGTTTCCAATGAACTTTTCTTAACATAAATTATCTCATCTACCTTTGACCTCCGGGCTTTTCTAACTTCTGTAATCTTCCTTTCACTCTTACTTACTCTGTGGCTGACTGGGTGGCTGGCCCTTACTTTTCTCCCTCCTTCATTTTTCCACCCAGGTTTCTCCTTCTGTTTATTCTTTCTACCTGCCAGCCCTGCCTATCCATTCTCCTGCCTCGCCATTGGCCATTCAGATCTTTATTAGACCATCAGGTATTTTAGACAGGCAAAGAATCACAGGTTCACAAAGTTAAACAAATGCAATATAATCGAAGCAATTAGTACATCACTAAACAAACGCAATACACCTTAAAAATAATATTCCACAGCACTATAGAACCCAGAGAGGAAAACAGACAGACCTTCAGACATCTCCTGTTTCCTATACTTCCTATTTCCCATTCCGTACTCCTTGAGCTTACATAATTATAAGCCATGGGCAAGGGCGTTATAATCAGGGCCATATGGTTTAGTATCTAAAATTACTAAGAGTGAGTATTACCAGGCATTGGTGGCGCATGCCTTTAATCCCAGCAGTAGGCTGGCAGACAAAGGTAGACCTTTGTGAATTAGAGGCTAGCCTGGTCTACAAAGTGAGTTACAGGACAGGCAGGGCTAAAACAAAGAAACCCTGTTACAAAAAACTAAAAAAAAAATAAAGAAATAAATAAGAGTATTTAGAAAATAATATTTTAAATATATTGATGCATATTTAAATATATCCCTGAAGAATTGATGAATTTTCTTTTTCCAGATCACACTATTGCTAGGTCAGTTCATATTTAATATACCATCATCTTCTTATAAGATCACAATCAAAGACATAGGGAAAAGATAAAATCAAAATAAGAGGATGTAAGAGGAAGTAATAAGATAGAGGTAAGGAAGAACAAAAGACAGGATGAGGAAGGCAAGGGATGTAAATCTACCTTCATGCCATTAGTTCTTGCTTCTAGTCAGAGTCAAAAGGCCCAAAATTATAAGTACCATTTTTAATCTTCTCCAGCACATTGCATACCTAACTTTGCTTTAACAAGGTCTTACTGAGTAGTGTCTTTCTAAAGAAAAGCAAATTTTCAAGTTTTTATAGCTTGTTGCTCATCATAAATACTAAGCAAAGAAGTGTGAGAGCCAGAAGTATGCCTTCAGCAGAATGGCATTTGGTGGACATGACCAAGTCTTCACAGACATGAACTCACAGTAGCTGTAAAGACATGAACAAGATCAGTCTTCCCAAAATCTCATCATGGAAGGGCCCCTTGAGGACCCTAACATAACCATGGAAGTCAAGATCTCCTGAGTAAATTGGGAGCATGGGGACCTCGGGGGGAGGGTTGAAGGGGGAGGGGATAGGCAGGGAGGAGAGCAGAGAAAAATGTAGAGCTCAGTAAAAATCAGTTTAAAAAAGAATATGGAAATATATTGTTTGGGTAATAGAAAAAAAAAACAAGGAAAAACCCCAGCTTTTATTATGAAAAGCTACCCATTCTTCAGTAAATAAATTTGCCATGCAAGGCTGATTTACATAGGAGATCCTTCCTTTGCTGAACAGAAAGGATGAGGAGTGGATGGGGAGGGGGAGACTGGGGGATAGAGTAAGAGGAGAGGGTGGAGAGGAAATGTGATTGGTCTGGGAAAATTTGCTTATCTAATTAACAAAGAATAAAATAAATAAATACAAAGAAGAATACGGTATTTAGCAGTTTGAATGCAGACTAAAGCTTTGTTGAACGTCCTCATCTTTTGCTTGTTGGTTAAATACATTACCATATCATCTGCTATCTCACTGAAGACACCGTGAATCATATCCCTTATAAGAAGTTCTGAAAATTCCTGTGCATCCATTTGTTTAAAACCTGGGTGTAGCATAAAATAATATAACAAATAATCTGAAAGGAGTAATGCTTAAGGTGCCAACCAAAGTAAATATAGATGGGCTGGAAATTCATTTTTACTAACACAAATGTTTGAATTTGAATTTTGCATTCATAAATACTATTTAGGAAGATCATTTACTTGATTTTCTATTCACCAACATCAAAACTATATCCCATGTATAATAGGTCAATGATATTTCCTCTCATCTATTTGTTAATGAATTTATGGCTTTCCTGATTAGATTACCTTCTATTTCTTTCTATGCAACACAAATATTAGCTTTTCTTGGCGTTGTTCCATGTTCTGAAGGGGAAAGAAAAAACCCTTTCATGTTCTTTTCATCCCAAATCAGAATTTGGAATAGACTTTAAGCTTAGACAAATGGTACCATGGTTATTGGCACGAAAAGAAAGAATGATGCAGCGGTGTGAAGCAATAATGAAAGAGAAAACCCTCAAAAGCATGTCAAGCAAGTGGTGCCACCTGTACCCATCTAATTCCTGCCCTAACTGTCTGCCAGCCACTTGTGAAAAAGCTGCAGAACTTGATACTGGTTCAATCCTGGTGAGGAAAGGGGGCTGTGGCTCTAGTTCTAGGACTAAGTCAGATTTGGAGGAGGGGGATTATTACTCTTAGTGCCAGCGGATCATTGTCTCTCTGTGAAACAACTGCAGGGAGCCCCTCAACAAATCCAGCTTTGATTTTTGTCAAGCTCTCAGATGTGAGAATGGACACCTGTGTGTTAGACATTCCCAGCTGTACTTGTTGCCCTCCAGTCCACTGTTCCAGCTGGCTGACATTTCCTTACAAGGAATACAGAAAAGTGTCTGGAGGAGAGGGAAGATAATCCGCTAGAAAAGTGTGTTCTGATCTGACATCAAGAAGTGCATTAGGAGATAGTTTTATAGGGTGCCATCTTCTGGGGAGCAAGAGAATGAATCAAGAAAAGTGACCTCGTTTAGAAATGCCCAGGCTCTTTCTTCTTTCGACTACGCTCAGCTAAAGAGGCGATGGGACCATTCTGAAAGGAAAGGATGTGAAACTTGTTGAATGAACAAGTACTGACTTGATGAATGAGTGCCGTAGATTTTTCCGAAATCTAGACATCATAAGCAGGAGATAGATGCAGATATTACTCTGCCTCTCTTTATTACACATGTTCTTGTTCACAAAGTTACTTTGCCTGCTTGGTGTTGATTGAGAAATGTAACTTGGTATGCCTACCTGGCTTCATGGTTGTTGAATTACATCACAATGAATCTTAGGTTTGTCACTCTCTTGTATTTCTCTATACAACTACAAAGGAGTTGCAGCAATAGCAAAAATTGTGGTGACAGCTTTTCTACCCAGGGCAAAGGCCAGTTGCCTCAGAAAGATAATCTTCATTTGAAGGGTTTCTTTTCAAAGAAAGTGGAATGATGGGCATTTGAGTAGACCTGAGTGTGGATTGTTTTCCGCAAAAGTCGTCAATACCATTAATCTTCTTTAACTTTGAGTTAGAGCATGTTGGCCCAGGTTTTACCACTTTACCAGGTCTTGGCTCTTTCAGTCCTTGTGATCTCTTTGGTCAGTGGAAGCAGAGGAATTGATCCATAATGGCCATAATCTCTTTCAGTGCTAATTTAGCCTTGAGCATATCCATTTTCCAAACACAGGGTCATTTATGGACATAGGATACTTACGTCATACCATCCAGCAACCTAGGTGTTGAGTGTGGGATCCATTATGGCTTGTGTGGCCATAATTATCTAACAATAACAGCTAATCCATCGAATTACCTCATCACCTCTACTAGGGAGAAGTAACGGGGCAAAGATGTCTCTTGAAACAAGTAAAGTAGCTACCCTTACAAGAGCAATTATTGACAGCTACGTGAGTTATCCAGGTTCCAGATAGTTAAAATTGTCTTTTCTAAGGTAATGTGATTTTCTGCTATTAAGTCATTTTGCTATTACATGTATTCCAGTCTCTGAGAAGGAAAATCCTGACAGCTCCAGTGGTGTGAGGTCCATAGTAGGCTTCTAAGTTCCCTTTCGAAACCCAGACTTTCTTTAAGAAAATGAACACGCATGCTGCTGTATCTTTATGGATCAAAGCAGCCTGTAATTTGTATAAAACATCTCTATATGAGGCGACATCGCAGAGTTCCACAGTAAAAAAAAAAAAAATAGAGAGCAGAATCGTAAGAAAAATGGTGATATAAATGTGCCAGGTTTACTTGGGCAATGTGTTCAGATGGTCTGGTGGAAAACAGCACTCAGCACCATATTTAAATCTCACCCAGCAGAGTACCAAATTTCAGTGCACTAGTGACCCGTACTAGCCTTATTCTTTTTTATGTAGATTGTCAGGAATCGAGACCTAATAATTCTGCTCAACTGCCTGTCAATTCAGAGACTTGGCTTTCTGATATCTTCATGAGTTTACTAATTGCCCACGGTGATACTGATTTTTTTCCTGGTTCATCTTCTTGTCATTTACTAAGAGTGTCTGGTAACAGGGTGTTCTCTGTAGCACACCTTGTGGTAGAAAATGTTTACACTCTTCAATGCTTAGAGAAATAACAGACGCTCAAATCACTGTGAATTAACACAAATTTTGACTTTTCTCGGAAATAATATTGAGTGGAGTAAATTTTGTTTAGAATTTGTGTATTAAATATTGATATAAATATTATGAATTGATCATGCATAAAAAGTCGAGGTATGCACTGTATGGTATATGTCAATAGAATGCAGTTGTGATCTTTATGAATGATTATTTGTGATACTTATGATATAGTAGTAATGATGTCATCACTTACTTACATTTCCAATGATCTCTACTACAGTCATAATTTGCATGTCACTTAATGATTTTTGAAATTTAAATAGGGTCATTTTTTCTTTGTGTGTGCAGACTTATAGTTTTATATCCTGACTAATTTTAATAATAAAATGATTTTTTTTGTACCTTAAAGGATGGGTATTATTTATAAATTTTTTCATCTTTTTGTCTAAACAAGAGAATACTACCTAGAGGTATCCAAAGAATGTCACAGGAACATTCCTTTCACCCCATAGACAATGTGTAATTTAACATCACCTTACATGGACATGGCTGAGATGTTAGAAAGATTTAGAGAAGGTGATGGAAGGCATAACTTATTCCTACCACTATCCCATGGTCCCACATGAACTAGTCTTCTGGGACCTCAATCTTAGCTTTGCTTCTCAAAAAATATGTTTCTTCCTGATTTGTCCTTTATTTGAAAACCCCTACTGATTTCCAGAGAATATGTTCTCCATGCTTACATGTGAACTGCAACATTAAAAATAACCATGTAATCAATAACTCACAGTTCACATTCTTCCCTTTTAAAATTCTGTTTTGAAATTATTCTTCCATCATCTCTCTCCTCCCTTTGCTCTCCCCATGAAACACTTTGTCCCCGTTCCTATTCATAGCCCCTTTTCCTTGTTATTCTTATGTGTGTTATCATAAATACATAAATATAACCTGATCAGTGTGTGTAACATTTTCAATCTATCTATATATTCTCCTGGATGACCACTTGGTGTTGGAGAGCCAATCCCAGCACTCTTTTCAGGTGTGTGGAAAGCGTTTTAGAAGTACCTGGGGAGGTTTTATTTTTTAAATATTAATGTTTGGAATCCCCACAAGCTAAATTAACTCATCATCTTTGGAGCTGCAGTCCAAGCTTCAAAACTCCCCCAAGTTGTTTTTCATTGACAATGACTGAAAATCACAGCTTTAGGTATAGAAGGCAACACAGAAAACACATAGATTACCCATGATCAGTCATTGCTGATGTGTTAATCTGAAAAGAGCAGGGCAATCGAGAAAGGCGATTTCATTTAAACACGACACTAAACACTGTGAAGTTTTCCTGTGAGGTAATTGCAAGTCACTGAAAGATTTCAAGCCAGAAACTAATATCAAATTTCTATTTAAACATGGTTTCATTAACAAGTGTACGGACTTTCCACTAGCATTCCAGACACCAATTACTTCTTCTAATGGCCTTTTAATGAAAGGTAGAACATTAGAAAAATTTTGCATATATGTGTGCAGTTTTCTTGGAAAATTATTTAGTTGCTGTATTTTCAAAGGAATATTTAAATTAAAATAGTTTATGATTGCATTTTTGTGCTAAATAGGTAGGAATCTGTAGATAGACAAATAAATTGAGTCTTTCAAACCCATATGGTGTTACTCAATTTTATGTGAATAAAATAATACAGGAATGTTTCATTTTTGCTTCTGTCCTGTCAACAAATATTTCTATAGGCTTGTGACATGGCTTAGCAGGTAAAGGTGCTTTCAACCAAGCCTTGAAACAGGAACCCACAAGGTGGAGAAAACCTACTCATGAAAACTCTTCTCTGATGACATGCACTTGCACACACATGCAATATACACACACACTTATGCACATAAACACATGTAGTGAAAGGGGAGTGGGCTTGCTTTTCGTCCAGCCCAGCTCCCGCACGGCTAGCTTATACCCCGAAATAACAACATACAAACTGTATTC
>LOEQ01004844.1:100658-116293 GCA_001685075.1 Bramus lutescens | reverse complement strand
GGGGAGAGAGAAATATTTTTCTTATTAAAATACTTGCAAATAAAATAAACATCACATACCAAAATTAAGTAGAGACAAAGTCTGTCTCAAAGAACTTGTCTATGGTTAGAGTAGCAATTCTTTTGCTATCAAGTATATGTTTTTGCATTTATCCACCATTTCTATTCTTAAATAAACTGTTTTCAATTATTAGAATACCACAATGGGCTGTAAGAGTGTAAACAGTTGACAATATTTCACTGTATACTTGATATTTGTCAAATGGTAGATTGCAAATTTTAGGACCATAAGGCAGAGGGGAGAAAACAGAAAAACAGAGTGGCAACTATGTGAAGTGAGGAGAATTATCATCAGTTTGATTAGGAGGATAGTTCACAATATATACATTGATCAAAACATCCCATTGTATACTTTAAATATATGCAATCTCTGTTTGTTAGGTGCACTGTTGAATGGAAAAGAAAGCTAAGCATCGCTCGGCAATTAACAGAGGAAGTGAATGTGGGACTATCTATGTAGTATTTGGTTTTATACCATGTCCCTGGCCTATCTACTCCCAGGTTCTGGGTCCCCTGAGCAGTGTCTGGGAAGTGTTCAGTAACACATTGTAGGCCTTCAGTCCAATCATATATTGATTGGCAAGTCCCACAAGCTTTATTCTCCTTGTGCATTTTGTAGGCAGGTCACCATTGTAGATTGAAGAGTTTGTAGTTGTTTGCCTTTCTCCTTTGGCAGCATGCAGAGTATCTTCTAGTATCTTGAACAGTGCTTAGTAGGGTAAAGTTTCTAGATAGGCACTTGCTTGACTTCTTCATCTTCAGTGAGTTGTGTAGGTATTGTCTTCAGCAATATGGCCTCATGGTCAACTTTTGGGTAGCAACTAGTAGTCTTAGCAATAGCTTGGGTTGTTTGAGGGTTTCCATGGCAGCCATTTGGCCATCAACTTGATTAGAAGTAACCCATTCCTGGAACGGGCTTCACTTGGTGAAAGAGATGTCCAGTTGTGTCTCCATCCCCTCCATTCTCTGGATTCTATTTAGATCACCTTCATGCATGCATACATTTCAGGAGGCTCCTATTGAATTAACTTTCTATAATGACACTAAAGTGGCCCTGTCTCTCCAGATATTTCCCTAGTCATCCCTTTCTTTCTGTCTCCTCTTTGTTTGATACTACCATTCTAGTCCACCCTTCACAGTCTACTCTATAGCGTCTTCTCTTTCCCATTCCTAACCCCTTCCCTTCTCCTTAATCTTTCTCTATATATGACCTTTGTAGCTATAGGCATTATACCCTGCCCGTCGAAGCTAACATTTACATATAAGGGAGTACATACCATATTTGTTTCTTTTTGGTTCTGGGTTATATCTCTAAGCATGATTTTTTTTAAATTTCCATCCGTTTACTTGAAAATTCATTTTTAGCTGCTAGTAAGATTCCACTATGTAAATGTACCACATATATGTACCACATTTTCTTTATCCATCCAATAACAAACATAAAATCATTTTCCTATTTCTGTGTATTACGAATAGAGCATTAATGAAAATGGTTGACTAAGTATCTCTCTAGTAGCTGTAGTATCCTTTGGGTATATGCCCAAGAGTGGTATAGCTGGATCTTAAGGTAAGATCTATTTCTGGTTTCTTGAGGAACTGCCATACTGATTTCCATGTGGCTGTACAAGTTTGCATTCCCACTAGCAATGAATAAGCTTTCCCCTTATCTTATATCCTTGCCAGCATGAGTTGTCGCTTCTTTCATTGATCTCGGCCCTGCTTGCATTTTCTGTATGGCTAAGGATGTTGAATATTTCTTTAAGTGCTTCTCACTGACTTGGCTTTCCTCTTTTCAGAATTGTCCATTTAGATCTGTACTTCATTTTGAATTGGGCTGTTTGTGTTCGTGTTATCCAGTTTGGGATTGGCACTTTGTTTCATATTTTAGTTAATGTAACTCTACCAGATGTGCAGTTGTTAAAAAAATGTTTTCCCTATTAGGTAGACTGCAACCACCCCCACCCCTTCTTTTTTTCTTTTTCTTTTTATTTTTTGTGTTGTTGGTGTTCTTTGCCATAAGAAGCTTTTCAGTTTCATGAGGTCCCATTTATTGCTTTTCTTGGCACCTGTGCTTTCAGTATTCTGTTTAGAAAGTCTGTTCCTGTGCCAGTGAGTTCGAGACTGTTCCACACTTGCTCCTCTGTCACATTTGCTGCTTTTGTAGTTATGCTGAGGTCTTTGATTCATCATGAATTGAAATGTATGCAAGGTGATGAGTATGGATATATTTGTATTCCTCTACATGCGTATTTCTTTGGATGCCTTCATTTGTTTAAATTACTATAGTTTTTCCAGTGTGTATTTCTGGCTTCTTTATTAAAAAACCAGCTTTCCATGGGTATGTAGTTTTATGTCTGGGTCTTCATTTTGATTCCTTTGGTTAACTTTGGTTAATGTGTTTGTTTTTGTGCCGACGCTATGCTCCTTTTTTCCCCCGGCTAGCTCTATAGCTCCGTAGTACAACTGAAAGTGGGGATGGTGACACCTCCACCAGTTCTTTGATTATTCAAGATTATCTTATCTACCCCGTGTTTTTGTCTTTTCATATGAAGCTGAAAACTGTCCTTTAATATTCTGTGAAAATTTATGTTAGTACTATGGTGAGATTTGATTCCAATTTATAAATTGCTTTCTGTAGGATGGCTATTCTTTTACTCTATTAATTCTACCAATCCATGAGCATGAGAGATCTTTCTATTTTCTGGTATTTTCTTCAATTTCTTCTTTTTAAGTCTCTTAAAATTTTTATTGTACAAATCTTTACTTTCTTTGTTAGAGGTTCTTCAAGATACTTTTTGAGGCTGTGAGCACTTTCCTTTTCTTAATTTTTTTTCTAAGTTCATTTGCTCTTTGTATATAGGAAGGCTACTCATTTTTGTGCTTTAATTTTGTATCCTGCTACTTTGTCGAAAGTGTTTACTGGCTGTTAGAGTTTCCTGGTGTAAGTTTTAGGACCATTTATAGATATAGTAATATCACTTGCAAATGAAAATACTTCGATTTCCTCTCTTCCTGTATAGACCCTCTTAATCACTTCAGTAGTTTTATTGCTGTGGCTAAGACTTCAAATACTATATTGAATAGGAATGGACAAGAGAGTGAGCAACTTGTTTTGCTCCTGATTTTAGAGAAAATGCTTTGAGTGAGTATCTCTCTATTTACATTGATCTTGGCTGTAGGCTTGCTGTATGTCACCTTTATTATGATGGGGTATGCCACCTCTTTCAGTAGTCTGAGTGAGATACTTGTTTTTTTTTTTTTGAGAAAATTAACTGCATTTACTCAGATCATTATGTTACTTTTCATTCTCTTTCATTTTTTCCTTCCTTCTGCCCTCCTTTTTTCCCTCCCTCCCTCCATTCCTCCTTCCATCTCTCACTCCCTTCTTTTTTGTTTTTGTTTGCTTTGTTTTTTTCTTCCAGACAGCATTTTTCTGTAGCTTTGGAGCCTGTCCTGGAACTCACTCTGTAGACCAGAGTGACATCAAATGCACAGATACCTCCCTATCTATGCCTCCCGAGTACTGGTATTAAAGACATGCACCATCACTGCCCGGCTTCTTTCCTTTTTCTGAGAGCAGTTTTGCATGTATTAAAATTGTGTGCCCTTTTTATCTTCACCTCATCTATTGCATCTGCTAGGTCTACTTCAGCTCAAAAAATACCTGTCTTAGTTAACCCTCCCCTGTGATGGGAATTGAGGCTAGCAGGACCAATCAACAAGGTGAGAACAAGTCATGCCTAAAGTTTTGACCTTAGCAATAATGGTGATGGTATTTTTACTTCTCGTTTTACTTATGAAAGGTATAAAAGAGTGGTACCGATAGTCGTGAATTTCTATCATAACTTAAAGCTAATTATAATCTGAAATTCATGTATAGAGAAAACATTCTGCCAGTCTCCTCTACTTTTTCCCCTTGATATATCGTACTTGGGATTTAATCAAAAGCTTTCATCTTATTTGACTTTTGAAGACATTGTTCTTTAAAAACAAGTCCATGAAATTTGTCAATTTAAAAGTAATTAAAATATGATTATTTTATTTCCTTCGTTTCTTTCTTACTTACAGTTACCCATGTCTCCTGTTTACATCTTCTTCCGCTGCTTCTGACTTCCTGTCAAATCCATGGCCCACTTTTCCTTTATTTTTATTGTTACATTAGCGTGTGTGTGTGTGTGCATCCGTGTGTCCTTTTTTGTCTACAGTAGGAGATTCTTAGATTTCCCCCATACATTGAGATGTCAACTTCATTTGGAATTGTTTTTGCTCTGATTAGATAGCCATATTATTGACGTACCATGAATGCAGTTTTCTTATCATATCTAAGAGATATAACCTCACAGTATACTTCCTGCTCCTTTCATTCTTAGAATTTTTGTCCCTATGAATGATTTTTTTCTGAGTTTTTAACAGGAACAGTAAGAGTTCTAGCCTTTGAGACTTCTATTCATTCATGCTTCATTTAAAGACGACAGTGTGAGCTAAAGGGAGGCTAAAACCCTGAGGGTAAAGAAGGGACCTCATGAAGGCAACTGTCGATTTTTCTCTATTCTTCTGTCTATTCTTATTCTTTGCTGTCATACATTGTTCTTCCTTGTTCTACCTGTTACAGACATTTCCAATCATGTCTATACTTATAACCAGTAATTTCCGAGACCAGCAGTTTCCAGGGCTAAAATTCTTTTGCCTCACAGAAAATCAGATAAGGATTTTCACACACACACACACACACACCACAGATCCATGCACGTCCGGTGAAGTCTTGGCTGCAGGAGTTCTTTTGTAGATGTATCAACTGGGACTAGACTCCCCACAATTAGTTGATCTCAATTAGGAACAGTTGTGGTTTTTGGAAATGCTCTGTGTCTGCTACTTGGTCGTCTCCCAGAGGCTAAAAGTAAGTCCCTATTGCTAATGACACCGTGCCAACTTCTGACACAGGGGAAGACTGGAGCCGGATATGATCTGGAAGATTCCCTTTTGAAGTCTTGCTTTCATAGTAACAGAGAGTGCTATCCAAGCTAACAGAAGGAGAGAAATCCACAGTCATACGTAGTTGTGATGCCTATGGACCACAACAATGGCCAGCATGGCAAGAAATCCCTAAGTGTTTAATTATGACAAAAAAAAACTTTGGCTGTAACCAACAGCTATTATAACCAAATTTATGGCCTACTCTACAGAGGGGAGAAATTGTGACTATTCCTAGAAATGTAGACAATGACCCAGGGCTAGTGAGGCCATAGATCTTAGAAAAGAGGTTATTAGTACTGCCACTTTACCAGACCAGCATAATCCCTATCTGCCTTCCAATACTCATTTTTATACCTACACACAAGTGGCTCTCACCCCAAATCAAACAAGCTTCCCTTTGCAGCCTATGGAGAACTTTACTTTCTACTTCTTAATGGTATTAGCTAATAAAGCATCCTTAGAATCTGATCATTCATAGGAATTCCATGTCATGTTTTTCTGCCTTGTTTTTAATAAAGAAAACTAGGCAAAAGCATTAGGTGTGAGGCAGTCTACACTGGTGTGGAAATTATATCCAGTTGGTTCTTTATTATTCTGGACTTGCTTTCCTAACTGGAAATCAAAACATCTCTTCTTCTTCATTGTGTTTAGTTGGTGTTTGTGTATCCAGATTTAACTTTGTTTATGAAATTCTAAGAAAACTTCTAGAATCAATGACTTGCACTTCATAAATCTGCAAATTGAGTATGAGATGGATATAATCTGAGTCCTAGGCTAAAGGGAAAGTCCTGTTTTAGATAAAATAATTTTTCTTACTTTGGTACAATTCTACTTAATAAAGAGCACTGACCAGAGGTTTAAAAGCTGTGCATATACTATCAATAGACAACAATATAGTAGTATTTTGGTAGTTAAGAAACTGGTTGACAATGAAGCAATGCAGTTTTCATGGCTATATTCCTTTACTGACTCTCATAGAAAAGATTTAATATCCTCTCAAAGTCTTGACTTTGGGCTTCCAGGTCATGAGCACTTGCATAGCTGTCAGCAACAGAATAAAGCATAGACCAGTGAACAATGGACACAGAAAATTAAACTGGGCACATGCTAGGTGATGTTAACCTAAGACTCAGATATGGAGAAACTTAGGCTAGCCCCTGAATGCAATGTAAGGCTGCTAAATATAAACATGTTCTTGAGTCCAAAATGCCAGTAATTACACACAAGTTTTAAGGCGTACAAATATAATGTCTTGTATGTATTTTTTTTCTAGGCTGTAGAAGTTTTAAATCTTAAAGCTACTTTCTATTCGCTAGAGAAACAGTCTCCTGTTCACACAAAATCAAAGGTTGGTAAACAGATGAAACTAGATGTAATGAAGGAAACTTAGAGGAGAGGAGGAAAATGTTTCCAGTTATGGGGAAAAAGAGTTTCATGGCAGTCATATGCAAAGTAAGACAAGTTTTCTGAGCATATCCTGTCAATTTTTTTTCTGGAATGCTTTCATGGTGATTATGAAAGAAACTCATAAGGTCTTCATAATCTCCTCCTCATTTCCTGCCATCACCTCCCTTTCTTCTCAGGACAGTCACCTTCAGAACAACTGGGAAAGGTTGAGTTAAAGAAAGCCAGGAATAATATATATTTTCACATTTGAAATAGTAAAAAATTATTTGTTTAGATTTTATACAATATAGAGCTCTCTGATGTTCCTTATGCTACTTAGAATTCAACACTTTTATTATGTTATTGAAGCCAGGAGATCTATTTCATTAGTATTTTTCGTAGTAGAGCCTGATAGGACAGAAGAATATTATGTTGTAACTCAGGTAAGGGGATAAATTTCCACATTGATTTCATGTGGTCACGAGGAAATTATTTTTATTTTTAACAGTAGAAGTGAAAACTTATTTTTCTTGGCTACAGCCATTTGTAGCCTTTAGTATCAGTTATGAATTGAGACCATAGGAAGACAATGCATTTCCTAAATATCTTTTCTTAAGCTACATTAAAACATACTATCTATGATTTGTGGTAATAATTTGAACTTAATTTCTTTCTCAAGCAAAATAATTTTATATAAACTTAGCTCAGTGGATCACTGGAGATCGATGATCTTCTCTGCAATTAAATAATAAAGAAAAATTCTAATGAGCATGAGAATAGAGACATGTATTAAATAAATAGATAAAACTTTGATCACCAACTGGCCACATCTACAGCACCGTGCAAGATAATTCAGTTGGGGCTGATGAATAGCTTAAAAAAACTACCAATAAGTATAGTTTTGGCATGTGCTTTTACTATTGCAATATTTATACACCAAGAGATATTGAGAGAAAAAACACCACATACGTAATGAAATTTAGAAAAGAAGCCATGAACACATGCATTTAAAGATCCCTTACCTTTTTAATTCAAGATCTTCACATATCTATCATTTAAGAGAAAGAATACAACAAAATTGTGAAAATGTTTTATTGATTTTTCCTCAAATGACAATTTAAAAGTAGAATATACCATGTTTTCATTAAGAAAAATGCCTTTAGAATGGTTTAATCCATCAAGAAATATGATTTCCTTGTCAACCAAAACAAAGTGGATCAATTCAATGACTACATGTATAACACATGTGCTTCAAATGTTCTTTAGAAGGCATATGTAAGAGATTTCTTGCAAGCCAGTGGGGACACAGAGGACAATGTGCTAAAGACTGGAATCTTATACATGGCCTAAAAGGCACTTTCATTGCCCACTTTTACCCCTAGTAAACGAAGACAGGAGGAACAGCTAAAATTACTAATTGGTTTACTGACCAGTTGTACTTTGCTCAATTGATTTGCAATTAATTCTGGTGTGTGGTGCGCTGCAGAAGAAGATTGGCGCCAACCTTTGAAAGAGCTGATACTTAAAACCTTGGTGGATGCTTCAAGACAGGGTATCATTGCCCGGTGTGGAGACTGCTCCCAGAGACTTTCATGAAGAGCTGTGTGCTTAATGATCATGACAGGGTGCTAAATGCCCCTGTAAAAGAAATATTAAGCATTTCAATTTTACTTTTAATCTGGCATCACTGGGAACAAAAACTTCACACGCAAACAAAATCCAAGAATATCAGTTCTTTCTATCTTAATTGTTCATTTCCTTTTCCTTCTATTTGCTTCACAAGTTCCATATGTAGTCAGTCATGTACTGGCACATGTGCCTAAAAGTGCTCTTGCATGCACATACTCAACTATTCACACATACACTTCTATCTACACCTTCAGTCTCTGAAGAGGATTCAGTGAACTTAGTCTCACTAATGGCATCATAATTCTTTTTTATTAGAATATTTAATTTATTTTCTTTCTTTCTTTTTCTTTATTATATTAAGAATTTTTAATACAGTCTTTTCTCATTTTACATAGCTATCCAATTCTCACTCCCTCCTCTCCTTCCACCCCACCCTTCCCTCCATCTCCCCACTTGCATTCCTCAGAAAGGGTAAGACTTCCCATGGGGAGTCAACGGAAACTGACATTTCCAGGCAAGACCAAGACCATCCCCCCTCTATCTAGGCTGAACAAGGTATTTACCCACAAGAGAATGTACTTACTCTTAGATGCCAGTTCAAGTAGTAGAGATAAATCCTGGTCCCACGGCCAGTGGCCCCACAGACTGCTCAAGCCTCACAGGTGTCCCCTAGTGGAGAGGATACCTAAACTGGCCTTCCCCTGTAATTGGATTGATGACTGCCTTAGCTGTCATCATAAAATCTTTAAGGAGCAACTAATGGAAGCAGATAAAGAAATCTAGAGCAAAGCCCTGGGCTGAGCTACCAGAGACCAGTCCAAGAGAGGGAGGAGCAAAAATATAAGCTAATGGGTCAAGACCATGATGGTGATATCCACAGAAATAGCTGACCTGAGCCAGTGACAGCTCACTGACTCCTGATTAATAGTGGAGGAACCCATATAGGTCCAAACTAGGCCCACTGAATGTGTGGGGGGGCAGTTGTGAGGCATCATAACTCTATAAAATGTAAGTATTGACCTTCCTCAGTTAATTTTAAAACTAATTTTCATTTTAAATACCAGAATAAGAGGCTGAATACAATTATGAAATTGCCATTTTTAGAAAATCAGTGCTCTAAAACTGTAGACTATAAAACTCACTTGTATTTTCTGAATCTATTAATGTTAGTTTCTCTCTTCTTCAGCAAATGGAGTTCTCTAGAATTATCTTGAGGAAAAGTTCAGAAAATTGATACATAAATTAGTACAAGTTTGTAAAATAAATATTGTTTTATTGAAGTCAACATCCACATTTATGTCATATTTCTATTTTATTTAGTTTACTTTAATTTATTTGTAATTATACTTATTTCATTTTTGTAGTCTGCTTCTCATTGTAAAAAATGTTCCAAAATCTTTATCTACTTTTTATTTATTTTATTTTTTGGACTTAGTATAGCCTTTTAAATATACTAGTTGTCTAAACAAAACATTTGGGGTACATAATTTAATTGTTTATAAACTTATTAGGCATTAGTTAAGCAGTATCTTTGCATTTCAATGCCGATCCTATTGCATAAAATTCATATGAAAGCCATTCATGGAAACAAATCATTTAAATGCATTTTAAAGACTCTTGTTATGTTATATACAGGGAAGGACACTTTTAGGCATAATATCTAAAGCCAGGTTTAAATAAATATTGTTAAAATATTAGGGTTTCTGAATCCTGGAAGAAAAGTAGAATTGGTCAGAGAATGCAGTAAAGAAGAGATGTCCCAAGGAACAGAAGAGCACAGTGATATGTAATGTAGGTGCGATTAATAAATTTTAATAAAGTTGTAATCAGACAGGAGCATGTCTGTTGGACATGGGGGACAATAAGAGTGACTGTTACATCCAGGAAACAATGTTGGCATTGGAAACAAGAAATTAGAGATAAACCACAAATAAAAGGATAACTGATAAACACATGAATGGGAATGAATGCATCCAATTTGGAGAAGTGAGAAAAAAAATGAAAGAAACGATGTCAGAACCAAACTCTATAGAATGTTAAAAGTTTATAAACAGGCAAAGAGAGCTTTATTAAGGATAGCAATAAAAAGTAGTTGAAAAGCTAGAAAGGAACCCAGATAAATGGGTTATAGAAGATAGAAGGGAGATTTTCAAAATATGATAGCAACCAAAATCAGAATGAAGTATTTGATGATGTGTCGTCCTTGAAATTTTAAAATATATTTCTTAAATTTTAGATAATTAGTTTTGTAGAGCTTTTGATAAGGATATACTGCTTTGACTTTATTTCTGTTTAATGAAAGTGATTTATTTAGGGAAATGAATTGTTTGGAATACATATATTCTGGTATTGTATCATTTTTATTTTGATATTTTGTAAATCTATGTGTTTGTATGTTCATGTGTGCAAGTGCATACGTGTGCCTGCCAATGCAGAGGCTGTATGTTAACCTTTGTCATCATTCCTCAGGCATTATACACTTTCTTTCTTGAGACAGGGAATCTTACTGGCCTGTTATTCACTAAGCTGACTGATCAGTGAGCTCCTAGGATCTGCTCCTTTCTATCCTTCAAGCTCTGCAGTTACAAACACAACCACCACTCCTGACATTTTCACATGAGTTCTAGGAATTAAACCCCAGTTCTCATGCTAGTGTTGTAAGTACTGAATAATGGAGCCATCTCCCCATCTGTAGTGCAATATTTAAAGATGACTACACAGACTAATTTAATCATGTTTTTCAGAAACCACATTTAAAATGTCAAGTGTTTCATTTGGCTTTGTTAATCAGAGGTCTTTTCTTACCTGGAGGAAATTTTCCAAGAGAGTGCAATTTACATTATGATAGTCCTAAGATGAATTTTGTTTTCCATATCTTCTAACCTTGAATCTTACTCCTTTATAACTCATCAGCACTAATAATAAAGACCAGGTTACTACATAGACATCTGCTTCTTTTCATTAGGCATTCAAAATAATATTATGCCATGGCATTAATGAACAACTACGAGAACGAAAACAGTAATAATGTTACTTGGACTTTGTAGAGCTAAACTTTTTAGCCACTTGATTAGATGTATTGAATAATGACAAGAAAAGAAATCTCAGACTTGGTACTGGAGTGTGCTTTCCTCTTTGGTAGTATTTTTGTTTCTGCTACTGACTGAGTTTACAGCTTCATTTAAAATCACCTTCATTTACTTTAAGTTTCACAAATCACTCCCACAAGATGTATTGTTATGGTTTCTTGGCTCCAGGAAAAGAAAGAAACCTGTTAGTATAACTGAGTGGACTTTCTTAGCTGGTCCCAAGCCTGCTTATACAAGAACACTAGTTTGCATTTCTAACCAGCAGAAGTTCCTGTGGCCAATATGTAAAGCCGGATGTGGGGGGATGGGACTCTGCAGAAGGAGTAAGGTGACCCATGCGGCTTTTATTTCATTTATAGGTTGTTGTGTTTACTGATACAACTCCTGGATTTGGAGACCAAGATCCTTGATGGGACAGTTTTCCAGATTACTCTCTAATTTAGTTACATGTTACCTTATTTATGAGTCATTAACCAAGAATGCTGATAATGAATCTTAAGACTATAGCTCCACTCTTTGAACAAAAAAACCTGCATGTCCTAGCACTTAAATGAGTCACAATTCAAGCCTTGCAATCAATGCAGATAATGAAATATAACGAGGTGTTTCTATGTTTAGGACATAATGATTATTACTTCACAAGGTATTGTCACACTGTTCAAGTCCTCTCGCCCTGCAAAATCTCCAAACCAAACCCAACCAAATCCAAACAAACTAAACCAAACCAAAACAAAACAAAATATTATCATGAAGATGAAGAACAAAAGAGTAACAGAGTGATAAAAGTGTGTGTGTGTCTGTGTGTGTGTGTGAGAGAGAGAGAGAGAGAGAGAGAGAGAGAGAAGGAAAGAGAGAGATTAAAGACGTTATGTTTTTATGTTACTTTGGGTGATATGACAGAGAGAGAGAATGAAAACAAAACATTGTAAGACATTAAACATCAATAAAAATGTCATCCTTCTTCACAACAGCTGAATTGAAGAGGCAAAGCCCGAGTCTTCAGGCAATACCATGAGCACTACGATTGGCATAGTGAACACTTATTTCAGCCCCAGGAGCATAGAAGGCAGATGTGAGCAATGGAATTCTCAAATTTGACAGAAAGCATAAAGGAGTAATATTATGTAGGGTTTGAAAGGAAGGGGTGAGAGGTGAGCTTCAATCTGAACAGAAGACAGAAGTTGTTGACACTATTTTTTATTTTATTGATTTTTATTGAGCTCTACATATTTCTCTGTCCCCCTCCTTGCCTCTCCTCTCCCTTCAACCCTCCGCCAAGGTCCCCATGCTCCCATACTCGGGAGATCTTGTCTTTTTCTACTTTTCATGTAGAATAGATCTATGTATATCTCTCTTAGTGTCCTCATTGTTGTATAAGTTCTCTGGGATTGTGATTTGTGGGCTGGTTTGCTTTGCTTTATGTTTAAAATCCACTTATGAGTGAGTACATGTAATAATTCTCTTTCTGTGTCTAAGTTACCTCACTCAAAATAATGTTTTCTACTCCATCCATTTTCCTGCAAAATTCAAAATGTCTTTTTTTCCTGCAGTGTAGTACTCCATTGTGTAAATGTACCACCTTTTCCTTATCCATTCTTCAGTCGAGGGGCATTTAGGTTGTTTCCAGGTTCTGGCTATGACAAACAATGCTGCTATGAACTTAGTTGAGTACATGTCTTTGTGGTATGATTGAGCATCCTATGGGTATACAAAGGAAGTGCTATTACTAGGTCTTGCCGTAGCTTATTTCCTATTTTCCTGAGAATCACCATACTGATTTCCAAAGCAACTGTACCAGTTTTCACTCTAACTAGCAATGGAGGAGTGTTTTCTTTACCCATATTCTCTCCAATATAAGTTGTCATTAGTGTTTTTGATCTTGGCCATTCTTACAGGTGTAAAAAGAAATCTCATAGTTGTTTTGATTTGCATTTCTCTGAAGGCTAAGAAAGACATTTAATTTCCTTAAGTGTGTTTCACCCATTTTAAATTCATCTGTTGAGAGTTCTCAGTTTAGGTCTGTATCCCATTTTTTATTGGATTATTTGTTAATTTGATGACCAGTTTCTTGAGTTCTTTGTATAATTTGGAGATCAGTTCTCTGTCTAATGTGGGGTTGGTGAAGATCTTTTCCTGTTCTGTAAGCTGCCGTTTTGTCTTGTTGACTGTGTCCTTTGCTTTACAGAAGTTTCTCAGTTTCAGGGGTCCCCAGTTATTGTTTCTCTCAGTGTCTGTGCTATTGGGTTATATTTATGAAGTGGTCTCCTGTGCCAATGCATTCAAGTGCACTTCCCACTTTATCTTCTATGAGGTTCAGTGTGGCTGGTTTTATGTTGAGATCTTTGATCCATTTAGACTTGAGTTTCGAGCGTAGCAATAGATACTTCATTGTTCTACATGTTGATATCCAGTTATTCCAACACTATTTGTTGAATATACTTTCTTTTTTCCAGTATATAATTTTTGCTCCTTTGTAAAAAATCAGGGATCCCAAAAGCTTTGTAGCAGATTTGCACAGACCAACACAATCATTTGTTTCAGAAACCTTGAAGGAATTCAATACTGATTGCTACACTGAATGTACAGTTTACAAACTGATGAATGATATATGAAGGTTCCTCGTTCCTGGACTCTCAATATCCTCACCAGTGTCTATTGTCCTTTACTTTCTTCAATTCCACAGACCATCTCACTACACCGATTATTGTTTCTTTTGATGTGTAGAAGATCTTAAATTTCAGGCAATACCTGTACTCAGTATGTCTGTTTACTGTGCTTTTGGCATGATTTTCAGAAAGTCATTGCTTCTGACTGTATTTTGATGTCATTGCTTCTGACTGTATTTTGATGTCATTGCCTCTGACTGTATTTTGATGTCATTGCCTCTGACTGTATTTTGATGTCATTGCTTCTGACTGTATTTTGATGTGCTCTGTGTATGTATTCCTTGAGAAGTTTTAATGCTTCAGATCTTACATTAGGGTCTTTGATCCACTTTGAATTGTTTTTGATGTTTGTGGAGGCAAGAGATACATGTCTAATTTCATCTGTCCATTGGGAATACCCAGGGTTCCCTGCATGGCTTGCTGAAGAAGCTGCCTTCTTCTCAAAGCAGGCTCTCATTATGCAGCTTTTGCTGGCAGAAAACTACCTATGTAGACCTGGCTGGCTTTGAACTCATGGAGAACAGCCTGCTTCTGCCTCTCAAGTAATGTGATTAACCTTGTACACCACCATGCCCAGGAAGAGGCTGTCCTACCTTTTTTTATATTTTTTTGCAACTTTTGCTGGAAATTGTTGGCATTAGTTGTGGTGGATTTTTACCACTGAACGTAGTCATACCTGAATTCTCTACTCTATTATATTGCTCTATATGGGGTCCCCATGCGTTGCTGCTACTGCTACTGCAAGTACAACAGATTTTGCTGCTAGGACTCTGTAGTATAATTTGGGGTTAGTTACTGTGATGCTTCCAACATTATTCTTTTGCTTATGCTTTAACTATACATAGTCTTTTTGCTTCTATTTAGTTTTAGAATTGTTTTATCTAATTTTGAGGAATATCACTAGAATTTTGGCAGATATTATCTTGTTTTAATTATTTCTTTTCATTAATATAGGATTTCTTATGATATTCATTCTGCCAATCTGTAAGCATTCAAAGGCTTTATATCTTTGGTTTCTTCAACTCTCAGTAGGTTCGAGTTTTCATTTAGAGACCTTAAATTTCCTTGGTTAGGTTTGTTTTTAGGTTGTATAAAATACCTTTGTGAAAAGGGTTTTTTGTTTGTTTGTTTGTTTGTTTTTCAAGTCAGGGTTCCTTTGTATACCCTTGACTGTCCTGAAACTAGCTCTGTAGACCAGACTGGCCTCAGGCTCACAGAGACCCACTTGCCTCTGGCTCCTGAGTGCTGAGATTAAAGGTATGAAATACCATCACTGGACCATGGTGATGAGTCTTTAAAAACTGGTTTCTCATTAAGTTTATTATTGATATATAAAAAGTCTACTGATTTTTATTTGTTGATTTTCATATCAGTTGCAATACTGAAAATGCCTATCAGGTTTTTGTGTGGACTTTATAAAGCACTTTTTGGTATGGAATCATGTATTTTCTATTTAAGATTTTATTTTATACTTATGCGTATGAGTGTGTTTGTGTGCCTCAGTGTGCATCTGAACTCAATGCCCACGAAGCCCGAATGAGGACATCAGATCAGCTGGGCCTGGAGTTTCAGACACTTCTGGGCTGCTGAACATGGAAGCTGCAAACTGATCTTTGGTCCTCTGCAAGAGGTACTCTTACCCACTGAGCCGCCTCTCCATTGTTTAGAGGCATTGTTTTGCAAAAAGCAATAATTTTAATTATTTATTATTATTTTAATTAATTAATTAATTTGTCTTTTCTTGTTGCTTTATCTCATACTTTGCACCCTATATTAAATATAGATATAATTAGTAGAAATCTTATTTCATTCTAGATTTGAAGGACATGCTT